>BHFT01032911.1:0-49406 GCA_004320025.1 Laticauda laticaudata
AACATTTCTACATGTTCCTGACAACCACAATTACAATAGTAATTTTGACATTTTTTCAAAAGAATAGTTTAGGAATTTTGCTTTGGCCTGTCAGAAAAGGTTTGATTACTTACTTTGATCTTCAGACATCCTGGAGTATAAAGTCAAGTGGATCTTAGGAAGCGTTACCAACAACAAAGCTAGGGGAAGTGGCGCAGCTGACCCTTTAAGATCTTAGAAGATCATGTTGTTAAAATGCTGCACTCAATATGCCAGCAAATTTGGAAAACTCAACAGTGGCCACAGATTGAAAAAGATCAGTTTATATTCCAATCCCCCAAAATGTTGAAACTACTGTACAGTTGTAGTCACTTCACATGAACAAAATTATGCTCAAAATCCTAGGCTTCAGCAATGTGTGAACCAAGAACTACCAGACCTACAAGCTGGATTTCAAAGTGGCAGAAGAGCTATAGATCAAATTGCCAATATTCATTGGATTATGGAGAAAGCAAGTGAGTTCCAGAAAAATATCTACTTCTGTTTCAATGATTATGCTAAAGATTGCATGGATCACAACAAACTTTGGCAAGGTGTTAAAAAGGTGGAAGCATCAGATCACCTCATCTGTCTCGGGGTGGGAGTCGGACTCGGGAGTTCACCGGTTCCGCCTGGTTCTATAGAACCAGTAGCTCCGAAGAGCAGCTGAAACTGAACAAGTTCACTCTGAAGATCTTCTTTGCTTCGGTTGGGCCCAGCCTCCCGCCTGAGCTCTAGGCTATCCTTTATTCCCTGCTAAAGCAACCTTAGTTGCTTTGCGCGGTGCTGAGTCCCATGTGTCAGCAGGAGAAGGTTATTGCTTGCAGGAGAAGTTGATTTACAAGTACTGAGCATGCGCTCACAGCGCACATTCACCAAACCAGTTGTTATTCCAGTAGGATCCCACCCCTGATCTGTCTCTTAAGAAATCTGTATGTGGGTCAAGAAGCGAGAGTTAGAACCAGACATGGAACAAGTAACTGCTTCAAAATAACAAAAGAAGCATGGTAAGGCTGTCATTCTGTTTATGTAACTTATGTGAAATGCCAGGTTGGATGAATCACAAGCCAGAATTAAGATTGCTGGGAGAAATAGCAACAACTTCAGATAGGTACACAATACCACTCTAATGGCTGTAAATGAAAATGAACTAAACAGTCTCGAGATAGGGTGCAAAAGTTGGCTTGAAACTCAACATTAAAAAAACTACGATCATGGCATCCACTCCCATCATTTAATGACAAAAGGAAAGGAAGAAATGGAAGCAGCGACAGATTTTATTTTCTTGGGCTCCAAGATTACTGCAGAGAGTGATTGCAGCCATGAAATTAAAAGACACTTGTTTCTCAGCAGGAAAGTTATGGCATAGGTCCAGGATACCTGATGAACTGTGTCATCCTGCTAGGACCAACCTACTCCTCCTGCTAGCAGAGAGGGCCTATTACAGATCCTGTTGGTCAAAGAACTCTGATTTCTGAGATCCAGAAGAACCTTCTCTACCATAGACCCCTCTCTTTGATACATCCTACCCCCAAGGGGAATATCTCTGAAGATCTAGCTCTGCTGGAGGTGGCTGCTGGATTGTTGGCAGTCTCCATCTCCCCCATTGTTCTCTGCTCTTCACCCGTCCATTTCTTTGATTATTGCTTTAATATAACATTTTGTTTTCTTTTTGTTTATTTTATTGTTCTATTGGTTTACTTCAGTTTTGTTTACACCCTTATCCTTTCTTTGTTTTTATTGTTGTAAGCCACCTAAAGCAGCAGTCCCCAAAGGTTTACAGCTTGGAGGTCCAGTTAGGAGTGTGTGTGGAAAAGGGAATTGGGCTGTACAAATGGGAGGGTGGCACACAGCCCTTGTGCGAGTTGTGCACCAGCATGCAGCTTGACTTATGTGATCAGTGCTGGTGTGCGTGAGCCCAATGGCCCATCGTTCGTGCAAGCTGAGTTATGTACACTCCAGCCAACCACCTGCGTTGCCCAATTCCGAATTGGCCATGGCCAGTAGGTGCTGCAGCCCAGGAATGGGGACCCCTGCCCTAGAGTAGGTGAAAATAAATTTAATAATAAGTAATAAATAAATATATGAAGTTACTTACAAGCATAATCTGCAATTTGAGGTCTGGCCTGAGAGATCTTAGATAATAAAGAGGACTTTCCTGCATTTGGAAATCTAGAAAAATGAGATTTGAGTAAATTACTATTTAATGTTACTACAGAGTTTTTACATACAACAGAACAAAGTTATTGAATTGTCAATGAATTTTTTTTAACTATAGTAAATTTTTCTAACAATGAATGGAAATGTCTTGGAAATTTCAAGAATGAAGAAAAAATTCAACTTTAAGCAAAGCAAATATATTTTCCTGACCTTCCTTCTGCATTTCAAATCTACAAAATGTTTTCAGGATATGAACTAAACTACAGATTTCAATCCTTTCTCTATTGTTCTGAAATTAATTAGAAATAGAAAGCAAGAGGAAAGATTCTAGCATCTGGAGGTAAATGAATAGTTAAGTCAATCTGAAATAAAGCTAGAATTAATAACAATATTTGTAGTACAAGTAAATTACATGAATTACTGAGATTTTAAAATATAATTTTCAAGATAAATAACTTACCCAATTAAACCAACATCTGCAATAAGTTTTAGATCAAGATGTATCATGTGAATCTGACCTTTGGTGGGCAAGAAATTTGTTACAGGACATCCACCAATACCTCCATAGGCTACCAACAATCTTTCTCCTATTTTGTCAAGCTTACCTAAACATAAATATTAAATGTCAGGATTTTTTTTGGCATTTTAATAGGCATTTTTCAACAACATACTATGTTTTTAGACAAGCATTTTTAAAATTCAAATAAATAATTATATTATTGGAAATGATTGTATTAATCATCTATAAATTATAGATTTTCTCATATTTGGTGAACACATTGAATAGAAAATGTATAGTACAAATGGCTTCTATGAATGAAGGTACATTTCAAGGTCCTATGAATACATTCACATTACATCTGAATAATCTGAAATTACCAGGTAACATCAGAGGTGAAAGCTAAATTAGTTTTTGCCAGAAGACCTTTATGCCTTTTTTCCTATAATAATCAGGAATCAGGCTCAATATGATAGTATCTCAATATTTACATTCCATTGAGCTGAAATAACAAATAAAAGTAGAAATAAATTAACAAACATATGCTAGAGCAGAGTTCCCCAAATCTTTCCACCTTTGCTAGAAAGTGGAAAGGGGGGGATGCCAGGGGGTTAGAGCAGTTCCACACATGTATGCAGCTCTATTTTCTTTAGTGAAGGGCACATGTGCCTGTCACTCATGCAAATTGAGTGTGTGCGCATGTGCTTTCCTGCTGCTTACACAAGTAGGATGTGCATGCATGCCCACCACTTCGGTTGCCCAGTTACAAACAGCTCAAGGCCCAGTAGTAGACTGTGGCCCAGAGTTTGGGGACCCTTGTACTAGAGTGACAGGTCTATTCCCTGCTACAAGATGGCTTTCACCTCATACAGCTTTTACCTAGCTTTTATTCCCAGCAGATTGTTCATGACATTATAAGAATTTTAATTTTAAGAACAAAAATGCCTATACTTATTTTTCTTCCCTTCTATTCTTTACTTTTATTTCATATCCTTCAGAGTGTAACCATTAATATTTGCTCTAGTAACTATTTGTGAAAGCTATTTGAATGCTGATATTTCTGAATAAATAAGAAAATTAAACATATTCTGAAAATTATCAATTATTTTCTGCTTCTAAATCTGAACACACACACACACACACACTTCCAATAAATACATGATATTTCTGCAATGGCAGTCAAATATTACATTTATGTTGCATTCATTGGGTCACTAAAAGGTAGACAAAGCTATTAGTGATTTATTGCAGAAAAAAACAAACATGTAACACAGCTTCAGTCTTCAAGATGTTATTGGAAGGTTAGGAGTTGTAATTTTACCCTGCAGTATTTTTTAAAAAATTGGCATGAAGAAAAATCAAACTAAACATCCAAGCTGCTATTATATTCAACATGACAATAAAGGTAGGAGTAACAAAGAATCCTTACCAAGCTGTTTCCCATTCTCTGTAGTAACAATTATTCCTGGAGGCACATTTACTTCACAGTCTTTTCCTTTATTACCTTTCAGTGCAGCAATACTTGGGAGATAAAAAAATAAACATCACATGACTGTTTTCTAGGACAGGACTGTGGACCACATGAATTCTCAGTAAATGAAAAAACCTCACCTACTGTTGGTTCCTGCTTCTGCCACAAACCGCTTTTTTGGATATTTATCTTTCATTTTCTTCAAGGTCATTTTTTCATCTGCTACTAACCAAACATCACCGCCTTTTCCTCCAGCACCACCTAAGCGAGCATAACCCATTCCACCAGTTCCACCTTTCACATAGATCCTTAGATCATCCATAAATCTGCCATACTGAAAAAGTTAATACATGAAACATGTATAGCTCAGACCAACAAAATTGCAATGTATTATTAAAAAGAGATGTACCGAGATGTATGACTTCCTGTACCTTAAATGAAACTCCTCATGTTATAATATAAGCCACAATATTTCTTATGTAATGTTGCTAATTTTATTTATTTTCTGTAAGAACAAATAAAGCATTGTTTTTGATGATGTCACTTCACCGTTTTAGTGAAGACAAAATAGTTTATAAATTTTATTAAGGAGTGGTTTCTTTTGCTATGGTTTATCAAATATGGTTATTATTAGTGGGTTTGTGCTAAATCTTGGTTTACAAACCACAACATATGTATTCTCTGTTTGTGAAAGGTGATTTTCTGAAAAGCAGAATAAGACTCCTTTAAATAAATATAAACAGGTTGTGGAAATTATCAAGCATTTCCTCTTCTTAAATCTGAACAACTACATTCCTATAGATAATAAGATCTATACAATGGCAATCAAACATTAGATGTATGATATTGCACTGAATATAATGTTGTGGTTTGTAAAACATGGTTTAGCACAAACTCACTAGTAATAATGTATTTGATTAACCATAGCTAAACTACGACTTAATTAAATTTATAAATCCAACCACTATTTCGTCTTCAGTAACTCAGTGAAGCGCTATCTTCAAAAATAGTACTTTATTTGTTCCTACAGAAAATAAAATTAGCACCTTAAAAACCATCATAAATCAAAATTTCTAGGATTAGACCATTAATGAATGAAGCAATCTCTAATTCTATAGAAAGTTATGCCATATTAAGTCTTATACAGTGAATTTCTTTTTCAGAAACATGTCAAGTTAAACACTGGGCCAGAAACTGACAGAATTAAGACTCACATCCCAACAATAAGCATAACTGTAGAGGCATACATTTCCTATTTTTATAATTTAATAGACAAAACTCAATTGCTCTCTTTTAATTTAGTTGTTCGTTCATTCAACATACTCATTATGAGCTAATTGATCAATATAAGCAAACTACCAATTTTCTAAGTTCATCTATACTGAAATCATAAACTGACCATAAGGATTAAGTTCATATTGTGCAGTAGGCAAAATATATTATGTGCTGAGGCCAGTTTGTGCCTCAAGAAACATTGATTAAGGAACATTTACTAAGATAATGACCCTTAGACTGTCACCCCTCCATGGGACCTCTTCCCACTTATAAAAATGATGAAGGACTCTGAATGAGCTTTTGTTTGTATGGGTTACATCAGTCAATATTTATCATATTAGAAATGAAAAATGATGCATTGACTGCAAATACCGTATATCAAAATTGTTCAACGGGAGGTTAACTTATCATTTTTCAACATGGGCTGCAAATAATTTCAATTCCACAAACCCCGAGGTGGTTTTGGGGTACCATCACCAAAGTCCTAGGACCACATTTGGGGGGAAAACGCTGCCTTAAGAGAACATCTCCACCAAACCCAGTGTCTTTCCCCACTCGCTTTTCCCTTCAAATTCAAAGTGCCCAACCAAAGAGGGGAATGACTGAGACGGGAGGAGCTCAAGAGCAAGCCCATGCAGACGATTATGAACCTGGGAAAACGTTCAATGATCTGGACCAACCCGAGTCATCCAATCCTCCTCTTTCTCCCAAGGGTACGAGCTATGGGAAAAGGGGTTCACTTTTAAGATCTCACTAACCTGCCTAACTAAGAGAGCGCAGCTAGCCCACACCATCCCACCCGCAAATAACTTTAAGCAAGTCTGCCGCAGCTTCCGCGATGGTTGAAACATCCAGCCAGGAGGACGCAGGGTGATGACGTCAGACGACAGATCCAGTTCTACTTCGGAAGTCATAACGGAAGTCGAGAGTGTAGCTGCGTTCCCCGGGACACGCCCGGGATTAAGAGAGTGGTAGCGGACGTTGTGCACGCCCTTGGGTTGACAGGGATGTCCCTGAAATTGCGAAAGATGAAGCAATGCGTGCCAGTTTCGTTTTCATTCCAGCGGATTTTGCAGCCTGCTCCACAGCTACGCCTCTCCCTTGGTGTGGTGGTGAATATGGAATCGGGAGCTGAACCAGCCCAGAAAGTGGCTGGGAAAGTTTATGCTTCCCGCTATTGCTGCATGGTTTGTTGAATCACAGATCCGGGAAACACCACGCTCGGGAAGACTGAATGAATCTCTCTCCCTTCCGTAGCAGTAATAATAATACTGGCAATAATAATGATAATAACGACAATAATGACAAGAATAATAATAAATAATAATAAATCACAAGGAAGGTTTTGAATTTTATTGTAGCCTCATGCTAAGGTTTAAAATTTTGTATGGAACAGAAGGTGAGCTAGCAATTCAATATAACTATCTTTGATATTAGTTTCAATTGTGATTTATATTATTCCTACTTTAATTATTTTTTACTCTGCCATATGCCATTAGGATTGGGATACAGTATAGGTATTGGAAATAATAATTTCCCAATAAGATGTTATGGAAATGTATCACTAGGCAAATGTACTATCCTGTATGTTGGGAACGTTATTCAATACCTCCACCAGTGGTTCCCAAACTTTTTCAGTCCACTGCCCCCTTGGTGCTATAAACTCATCCTCTGTGCCCCGCACCCAGGGGTGGGATTCAAATTTTTGTGGGCATGGCTTAATTTGAGGATGAGGATAATTTGCTGGTCATGTGACTGGGTGGGCATTGCTTGATGGTCATGTAACTGGCTGCCTGGCTTGCTGGCTGGGCATGGCTTGCTGGTCACATGACTAGGTAGGTGTGGTTTAGTGGTCATGTGACTGGGTGGGCATGGCCAGATGACTGGCAAACCAAATACAAATGGTCCTCACTTAATGGCCCATTGTTTAGCAAGTGTTCTAATTTATGACTGGCCTCCCCAGAGCTACTTGACCTGTTTTTGGAGTTTTGACAGCCATGCAGACACATACACATATACTTCCTTCTAACCCTGCTGGAGCAGGTCATTGGACTAGAATCTGCAAAGCATCTCTGATTAGATTCTAGTACTCAATAAAATCTAATCAGAGATGCTGTTCCGTCCGGAAAGAAGCACGTGAGACCGGGTTCCAAACAACAACTATTTATTAAACTCGCAAGCTAAACGTATACAGAACAGTAGCCCAAGCTGCGGCAGCCCTTTTTATAGCGGCTTGCCTGCGGCTTGTGGCCAATGACACTCTTGACAGTTCCTGCCGTTTGGCGGGCTTCCCGGATTGGTTCTTAAATAACCAATCTGCGAGTGGCCTTTTCGGCCAGTCAGAAAGAGTAACTTGGAATCTACCAACTTCCATACAGAACAGATGCTTTGCTGATTCTTGTTTTATTTTATTTTTATTTCTTTATTTTATGTTGCTGAATTGCACTGACATGGGCACAACCCAGAAGCTTTTGTGATTCTTTGCAGCAAAAATTACCGACCTCTGGCTTTGCTCAACTTTTCAAAGGTGCTGCCACTGCTGCATTTTAGGTGCCAGCCCCGCAGCTCTACCCCATTGAGTCCACTGCACCAGAGGAACTTGCCCAAGCAAGTCAATGGGATGAGCCTGAGAGAGGGAAAGAGAGAGAGAGAGAGAAGAAAGAAGGAAGAAAAGAAAGAGAAAAGGGAAAGAAAGAAAAAGGGACAGACAAAGAGGGGGGATAGAAGGAAGGGACAGAAAGAAAAATAAATAAAGAAGGAGGGAGGGAGGAGAAAGATAATGAAATATTTATTCTAGTCCAATCACCTGCTCCAGCAGGGTTAGAAGGGAGTGTGTGTGTGTGTGTGTGTTCTTGTAATTTACTAGTACATTTTGGTTTTGCCTTCTTCAGAATTGGCACTGTAATANTTGGGGAAACTAATTTTTTAGGGTGGAGATCTAGTCCAATGGATCCTGTTTAAAGCCTCAACAAAATGTTGAGAGCTTCTTGATAGTCTTGACCGTGTTTCATCCACAAAACCTTTAACAGAAACCAAAGATGTTTCAATGTGCTGGCAAAGATGTTTCAATGTGGAAAAGGACCTAAGTCTAAACTAGGCCTCATTCAATCTGATGCATCAGGTCGGTCTCTCTCTCTCCCTCCCTCCCTCCCTCCCTCCAAGACTGGCTTTGCTCTACTTTCCTGATGTGCCTGCGGGGCCGGCGCTTCAAACATGGATGGATGGAGAGAAAGACAGAGAGAGACAGGTAGACAGGCAGGAAGACAGATAGATAGACCTTTTGGATGGATATATGGATAGATAGGTAGGTATGAAGATAGATAGATCTATAGATAGATAGGTAGGTAGGTAGATAGAAAGACAGACAGGCAGGTAGGTAGGCAGGAAGGAAGGAAGGCAGGAAGGCAGACAGATAGACCTTTTGGATGGATGGATGGATGGATGGATGGATGGATGGACGGACAGACAGACAGACAGACAGAATGCGACAGAATTCGAACCAGAAAGTAGAACCAGAGTGACTTTCCCAACATGCTGCCGCCGCTGTGTTCAACACGCTGGCTCCTCAAGCTCACCCCATTGAGACTCCTGCACCATTCCAGTGCAACAGTCAATGGGGTGAGCCTGTGATACCGGTGTCTCAAACACCCCCCTGCCGCCTCTTAGTGCCCCTAAGGGAGCTGGCAGAGGGACGCTAAGAGGCAGCAGGGTGTTCAAAGCGCTGATCCTGCAAGCTCACCCCATTGACTGTTGCACAGGACCAGTGCAGGGGTCTCAATGGGGTGAGCCTGTGGAGCTGGCTCATTGAATGGGTCTGTGGCAGCACGTTGCTCTATTTTCGCAATGTGTCACCGCTGCTGCATTCAAGGTGCTGGCTATGGAACGGTGCAACAATCAATGGGGTGAGCCTGCAGGGCTGGCCCCTCAAACGCCCCCCTGCCACATCTTAGTGCCCCTCTAAGGCATCCTACTGTCCCCCAGGGGGCGGTACTGTCCACTTTGGGAACCACTGCTCCAGCCCATGAATGAATCAATCTTAGCTATACCAGTGTTAAAGTAGCATTCTCCTCAAAAATCTGATTGCCCCCCAAGAATAAGGTGTGCAAAATCTATTAGGCTTTGTCACCTAGTACCACAGAGGGAAATTAGATGCAGTCTAAGATTCAGTAATTAGGAGAGCGAATTTTAAGTGAGTTTATTTTCCTTCTGACTAAAATTCAATTGATTTAATATTTTAACTTGTTTTTAAAAGATAATAGGATTTTCTATTTGAAGGGCAATTAAAGGACAACTCTTTTTGTAAGCTGCCCTTAACTTTGCCCATTGTCTTAGAGATCCATAGGAAGGATGAAGAAGGACCTTGAGATTGTCCATCAAATACTTGTCCAGTACTTGGGTAGTCAGTGAGATGTGTCAGTGGGATGTATATCTCATAGTAATTATTTCTAAATCCTATAAGGACATTAATGGGTGAAAAAAAGACAGAGAAATTATCTCCATCTGTCATAAGTTATCACCCAGTGAAACTAAATGGTGGGAGATTCAGGAATCAGTAACAACATATCTCTCATTAATAGTTGTTGAGGAGCATGAATGGTGAAGGCAGAGGTGGTATTCAGCAGGTTCTGACCAGTTGTGGAGAAACAATAACGAAAATTTTGAGTAGTTTGGAGAACAGGCAAATACCACTTCTGACTGGCCCCACCCCCATCTATTCTCTGCCTCTGCCTCCTAACTGATTAGCTGGGTCTTCTTTTGTTGTCCTACACAGCAGAATGGATCTGGAAAGCAGGTTAGTGGGGTGGGGAAGGAATGGGATTTTGTAGTATCCTTCCCCTACCATGCCCACCAAGCCACACCACAGAACTGGTAGTAAATTTTTTTTGAATCCCACCACTGGGTGAAGGACTATTCAATTTTCGAGGCATACATGGAGAAGTGTCATTCAGGGAATCAGGAAGAGAAATTTACATCATGTGAAATTGACATACATAATGTGAATTATTTACAAAGATCTTGATTCATGACAGAAGAGATATAAAGTACATAATTTGCATCTTTTATTTAAAAACATCACAATATATGTGACAACACTGTTGTCTCTACTGGATATCTATGTCTTCAGCCAAAATAATGCAAGGGGATACCTTATTTATTGGATTAGACTTCCCAGAAGGAACCAAATTAAAAGTTTCCTAAAAGGAAATATTATTAGCTATGCTGCAGAAGAGAAGAAAGAATTTGGTTCAGCAAGTTAACATACATTCTGAAGATTCAAGTGATTCTAACTTTAGAGAGTATACTATGCTTTTCAGCTAGGCTTCAATATAGCCACCATTTTCTTTCAGTATTAGCATTATAGAACCAAACTATGAGTATGAGAAAAGGCCTGGTGGCAATGGTGGGATTCAAAATTTTTTACTACCGGTTCTGTGGGCGTGGTTTGGTGGGCATGGCAAGGAAAGGATACTGCAAAATCTCCATTCCCTCCCCACTCCTGTGGTTAAGTACTTGCAACCTGCAAACTTCTGTGCCAGCTGCCCACAACCAGAGTCAACAGGGAAGCCATCAGGAAGTCAAAACCAGTTATCATGTGAGGTTCTCACCAGTGATGGGATTCAAATTTTTTTACAACCGGTTCTGTGGGCGTGGCTGGGTGTGGCATAGTAGGTATGGCAGGGGAAGGATACTGCAAAATCCCCATTCCCTCTCCATCTCACTAACCTGCTTTCCAGCTCTGTTCTCCTGTGCAGGGCAACAAAAGAAGAGCCAGCCTATCAACTGGGACTCGGGAGATAGAGAATAGATGGGGGTGGGGCCAGTCAGAGGTGGTATTTGCCAGTTCTCTGAATTACTCAAAATTTCCGCTACCAGTTCTCCAGAACTGGTCAGAACCTGTTGAGTACCAACTCTGGCCTGGTGGGTATTTATTTTGGCTATTTATTGTATCAAAAATAATGATGTTGCTAGGCACATTACATAAAAATAAGAAATTTTTTTTCATAAATGGATAATTCTTGTGCAAAAGAAAAATATAATTCTAGATGCTTTATTGCATCTATCAGAACTATGGAGTATACGATTCTTATCTCTTTGGCATATTAGTATCAATTACAGGTGGAAGTTTAACAACAACTCATTCAAAGTTATGACAGCACTGAAAAACAGATTTATGACCAGTCATTAAAGTTGTGTCGTTGAAGTGTCCTTGTGTCATATGCTCACAATTCAGGTGCTTGGCAACCACCACATATTTATACTTAATGAAAACATCCCGTAGTCATATGATTGTCATTTGCAAGCTTCGCAGCTGGTTTCTGACAAGCAAAATCAGTGGGGAAACCAGCAAGGAGTTGCAAGTCATGGTCATGTGACATCCCACTTAACAACCACATGTGATTCACATAGTGGTTGCAACCAGAGCTGATGTAACTCAACACAGTCACTTGTTTCATTTTATGTCTGCATCGTTTAATGACAAAGATGCCAGTCCCAATTGCAGTTGGTTAGTGAGGATGATCTCTAATGGCAACTGTAGCTGATTAGTGCCTGCAAAACTAATTTGAGCTTTTTTGTGCTCCAGAATGGCTCTTATC
This sequence comes from Laticauda laticaudata, assembly GCA_004320025.1. Taxonomy (NCBI): domain Eukaryota; kingdom Metazoa; phylum Chordata; class Lepidosauria; order Squamata; family Elapidae; genus Laticauda; species Laticauda laticaudata. The sequence continues at coordinate 12,020 of BHFT01032911.1, forward strand.
TTCTACGTGCTCTTCATGGTAAGATATTTTTCTTTTGCATGTGGTGATACTTTAGCTTTTGAACACATTTCTTATGCCATCTTATGAGTGGGAGAAGGAATACAGAACAATTTGTCCTCAGTAGATTTTGTTTTACCAACTGTGGCATACATGTGTTAAGAAATGTGCAGGGTTCCTCTGGTTCCAAAACTGAGGAGCACAGCAAATGTTTGGTCAGTGATTACAACATTTTTATTCTTCTACTTACTATCCTTGCCTGTTTCCTTTTCATCAACTGCACCAGGCAACTGTTTTGAATTCAAAGTGCTGCACAGGAATGTCTGAACTGTGACTTAAATCCAATTTTTAATAAAATCTACATTCGTTATATTGGCTGAGGGTTGACATGATTGGTGGATGATCTGAAAAGCTGAAAGAAGATTAAAAAACAAACCCAATTCCATGAAAATTACAATATTCAGAGAAATTGTAATTTTCATGGAATTGGTATTTTTATCTTCAGAATACTAACAAAATGGAAAAGTTTGCCACCAGAATTGTAAAAACAGGAAGTTACATGGATGGCACAAATAAGATAGAAAAGCACCATTGCTCAGGCCATGATCAAAGCCACATACATAACATAATGCATACTTGCATAAGAACTGACATCCTAAAGGCCCGGTCCCACTGCACTTACAGATGCAAAGAGGATGTAAAACGTTAAAAAAAGCTTGCCATCCATTGGAAAACGCTATGCATCCGTTGTGTACTCACTGCATACGTGTTTCATAAGCTCTATCCGTCGAGCATCCATCCACTGAGATTTCATCCACGCAAGAAGTTTTGAGCTGCACAAAACTTTGTGAACGGATGTACACGGAACGTCTACACAGAGTTGGTAGCACGGAAATAGAAAGGATGCGCAGTGAATGGTTTGCATCCGATATACATCTGTGTGGCATCCCCTTTCTTTCCTTTAGGCACACGTGATGCATCCGCTTCATCCGCTATGCATCCGCTTCGCAATTATTCCCCGGAACCCCTTCGGAGGTGTCATCCGCTTCCATTCACTTTCATCCGCTAGGCTTCCTATGAACATCCGTTTAACATCCCCGCTACATACTACCCACGTCCGTTCTTTTCCGTTCTGTTTACGCAAATTTTCACCACTTTTTGGAGTGGATGACAACGGATGGAGCCACTCCCGAAATTTTGCTCATCCGCTGTGTCCTTTATGCATATGTTTTGCGTCCGTCGGCCAATGGGACTGGGACTTAAACAAGAGACAATGATGACATTTGTCTGTTTCTTACACACACACGCACACACACACACACATACACCTTGTAACAGAAGGTGGTATGCCCTTGTACAGTACTTTGAAATGATGGGAAGGCATGGAAACACATAATCAGTTTTACTGGTTGCCTCTGCCTTGTGAGTTTTCGTTTCTTCCTGGGCTGAATGAGCATATGGCAGCCTTGATATGGGCATAATACAGTTGCAAGCATAACTTTATGTCAACAACAGTTTGACATCACAGCTGGAAGATCCAGCCTTTGAAAGAAATGGGAGTTCACAAACAGAACCATGAAGATTGCATACACTTGAATCCTTCTGGTCTAATTAATTGGATGATAGATTGTCCTCTCGTGTGTGAAAAGTATGAGTAAGACTTATTTAACTACTTGTGCATGTGATTTGTGATTTAAGTTTCTGATATACGTGGTTAAATCAAAAACCTGGATGCCTTTGCTTATATTTTCTAAGAAAGGTATCACTCCAGGTATCTAAATATTGAAGGCATAACCGTACAATTATGGTCCCAATTAGGCATTTTTGTTTAGGAATGCAATATTTATTTGGTTTTTCTCTTGGATAAAGACTAAACATAGGGTCTTTATATATTGTTGGGCACCCTCATCTATCTGTACACTGAAATTATCTTGTAATAAATATTTATTGACCTGTACCACAGCAACACATTTAGTTGTCTGTCTTGGCCTCTTTTACCTTGGAGGAAGAAATAAATGGAAGAATGCAAACTTTGGATCACAACTGGCTATTCTGTCAAGGAATCTGGGTAATTGATAGGGCTTCATTGTTATATATTTGCTCTGTCAAGAGAATACAATCTCATTCAGAATATGCCATGTACTTAATCCTTAAACCGAGAGATCATCAATCCACAATGTGTTATCCTTTTGGTATCTTTTCTAATTACAACTTCCCAACATGGATGCAGTCTGCTCCTGACACTACTAAGTTCTATATTTTTACATATGATGGGGGTGCCATTATGCAATACTATCATTAGTTTAGAGAGAAAAAGTCCTTATCAGTTCAGAAGGAGGATACTGCAGTGGAGTTTTATATGGAAGGAGGAATAGAAAACTAAATGCATAAGATACAGATGGACAGCTGATATGACTATTTGTGCATTTCTATTTTTCAAAATTCATGTTTCTTTTCTGTGTTTTGTTCCTTCTTTTCTTTTTCTTTGTACAGTAATTGAATTTTCTATATCCTTAAAATCATGTCCTTTCATCCATATTTTCCATGTGATTAAGAAGGCTTTTCCCATTCTAAGGGTTGGGTTTTTTTACAGTCCTGTCATCTTTGATCCCTTCAGCTCATCATTTCTGACTTTTCTAATAAATTCCTCTTTCCCAAGTTTCCATCTGTCTTTATAGTCATTCTTTTATTCATCTTTTGATTTTCCCCCTTCCTTTGTTTTCACTCTCTCTTTTGCTTTTGTTTTGTTGGCCTAAAAGGTCAAAACATTTGAGAATTTCCTTTGGAAGAGAAGGAAGAAGGGAGGGAAGGAAGAGTAGAAAGTCAGCACCCACCCTCCTAGAAGAATTAAATATTTGAGGAATATGAAAAAAAAAAAATAGACAGAATATCATATTTCCCAAAATGAGGAATGGAGAAACATGTTTTGTTTAGAGACAGGAAACAGTCTTAGTCTTTCTTAATAGCCCCAGGTGATATTTTGTGCCCATGAAGAAATATTGGGCCAGCCTATTCAGAAACCAGCTCCCTTGGAGAAACTGATGTTCTTGCACAGGAACAGGAAGCTCAAGTGCAAAGTCCAAAGAAAGTATAAAAAACACCCACTCTCAACTCTATTTTGTCAGCTGCCCAGAACCACAAACCTATGTGGTTCTGTTTCATCAATAAACCATCTTTCCAATCAGCCTCCAGTTTCTTTCTCCTAGCTTGGAACTGAACCAGATGGATATTTCTTCAGAAGGAAGGAAGGAAGGAAGGAAGGAAGGAAGGAAGGAAGGAAGGAAGGAAGGAAGGAAGGAAGGAAGGAAGGAAGGAAGGAAGGAAGGAAGGAAGGAAGGAAGGAAGGAAGGAAGGAAATAAGTTTCCTAATGATAATCCATCCCAACTCAGAATAAAAAATTAATGGAACCTGTACTGCTGAAAATAGATCTACGCCTTATGCAAGCAATTCTTTGGTGCCACTGTCTAGGAAGACACAGTATTCCAAACCAAATTTTAGTTTCACAGCTTCAGTGGAAAGCCAGACAAGCAGAGCTTATAAGGCATCCCATTTGCTGGGCTGCATGACTCAGATTATACTGCAAACAAGCAAGTTAACAAGCCACCAGCAGCTAACGAAGAATAATGAGTATGAGCTCGGCAACCCAAGTCCTTTCCATTCCCACTTTTTGCCCTTTATTTTTCTCCTTATTGTTTTTTTCTGCATGATGGCAGTGCTGCCCAAGGAGGATTTATGATGTGGTGAAGCAATCAAGGTGTTTGAGAATGAGCAGCATGTTCTCTCCATCATTAGAAAAGTTGTTCAAGTTTTTCAATAAAGAGAAGAGGAAGGGAAACTTATCTTTTTTTCTGCACTCTTTAGCTAACCTCCTTACCTCTTTTTCCAGCTTGTGATAGTTAAAAGCCAGGCAGCTGGACTGAAGAAAAGATTTCTACTCTTTGCACACACGTATGCTCCTTACTATTTGAAGCAACAGCACCTGCTCAGCTCTTCAATTCTGAATATGGAGAGAAAATGAATTTTGCCTCATTGAACTTTGTCAAGTGAATCATTGCAGTTGTTCAGTTAGTAACATATTTGCTCAGTGAATTTGGTTTCCCCATTGACTGCTGGTCAGACGGTCGCAAAATGGGATCACATGACCCTGGAACACTGCAACTGTCATAAATATGAATCAGTTGGCCAAGTGTCTGAATTTTCATCATGTGACCATGGGGATCCTGCAATGGTCATAAGCAGGGATGGGATTCTACCAGTTCGCACCTATTCAGTTGTTAACATTCTAAGCAGTTCGGAGAACCGGTTATTAGAAGAAATTACTGGCCTAATCCTGTAAGGAAGACAGGAAGGAAACATTCTGGTGTTGCTTACAGGAACTGCCTCTCCGTTAACCCTTATAAGGTTCTTGGCAGGACTAGACTTCCTGTCTCAGGAACTTCTCTGGAGGCTTTTTCCCCTCCTTTGCTGGAACTTCGCTTGTGTGGAGTGACCATTCAATGTTACAATGGCACTGAAAAAATTGACTTATGACTATTTTTCACCCTTATGACTGTTGCAGCATCCCCATAGTCATGAGACTGTGAGGCCAGGCGAGGAGATGTGTTCCTCGATGTGAGTGATATTGAGTTGGCCACGCCCATCAACTAAGCCATGTCCAATAGAACCAGTTGTTAAAAAATTTGAATCCCACTCCTAGTCATAAGTGTGAAAAATGGCCATAACTAGTTTTTCCAACTTCAAATTGTCACTAAATGAACCATTGTAACTCAAGGATTACCTGTACATTGCCATGGCTTAACCAATGAAACTGTTAATAAGTAAGGATTTACTCAGCTTTTTTATGTTTTAAATGGGAGATTCTGGAATCAATGGCAATATATGTCTCATTAACAGTTGTTAAGAAAAATAAATGGTGAGGTGCCGTTCTCTTATGCTTTTGAGGCACACAGGATGAAACTTGTATGAGGGAACAAATACCTCTTATCTTGTGTGTGATATTAACATATAAAGCTGTGAAGAAGGCACTTAGAGCACCATACACTTATCAGAAATCATGTGTGGTTATCAAATATTAGTTGAGAATGGTTTGGCTCCTATATCACCTTGTAACATACATCCATGTGATAGGGTCTGAAAAGACACATATGAAAGATGGAGTACATTAGACCCACTCAAAGAAAGCCAGGGAGGAGAAGGTTATGTTCTGAAAGATTTCAGCTTCTGTAACTTGAAAAAAAATACCAGAATACTGTAGTTCTCAAAACACAAAGAAGTATTCTGAATGAGAGATGGTTTCCATGTGAACAGCATAAGCTGATGATGCCACTCAGATGAAAAAGTACAAGGAGATATGAGAAGGATATTAAACTGAGATTGTCAAAAGTTATAAAAATGGATGTCACTTTGGTATCCTTCCTTCCTTCCTTCCTTCCTTCCTTCCTTCCTTCCTTCCTTCCTTCCTTCCTTCCTTCCTTGTCCTCTGCCTCTTCCCCCCTTCTTTTTGTTTGGTTTTGTTGTTGAAATGGACTGAGAAAGAGAAAGGGACCTAATAAAGGCCCGCGTCCCACTGGCTGACGGACGCAAAACGTATGCATAAAGGACACAGCAGGCGAGCAAAAATTTCGGGGATGGCTCCATTCATTGTCATCCGCTCCAAAAAGTGGCAAAAATTTGCATAAACAGAATGGAAAAGAACAGACATGGGTAGTATAGTAGCGGGGGATGTTAAATGGATGTTCATAGGAAGCCTAGCGGATGGAAGCAGATGAACACCTCTGAAGGGGTTCCGGGGGAGAATTGCGAAGTGGACGCATAGTGGATGAAGTGGATGCATCACATACGCCTAAAGGAAGAAAGGGATGCCGCCGCGATGTATATCGGATGCAAACCATTCACTGCCGCATCCTTTCTATTCCGTGCTACTAACGCTGTTGTAGACCATTTCCATGTACCTTTTTGTTTCCTCCCTCTTCCATTTTCAGCTGCAGCGGATGTGAGTTGTGAGGATGCCCAGAGGATGCAGAGAGAATACAGTGGATGTTTAACGGATGATGAATGGACATAGAACGTTGTTGCTCGTATGTCACGGATTTACATCGTACACAGCGGAAAGTTCATCCGTTTCACAAAGTTTTGTACAGCTCAAAACTTCTTGCGCAGATGAAATCGCAGTGGATGGATGCTCAAAGGATAGAGCATATGAAACACGTATGACAATGAGTACACAACGGATGCATAGCGTTTTCCAACGGATGGCAAGCTTTTTTTAATGTTTTACATCCTCTTTACATCCGTAAGTGCAGTGGGACTGGGCCTTAACACTTTTATTCAGAAAGTGAATGACAACATTGTAAGTTCAAATTTATTTTTATTTATCTAGAGTCTGAGCCTCTAAATAAATAAGAACAGGCAGCACTGGTGATGTTTTAAAGGCACAAAGACACTTCTGCTCCATTAAAGAAAAACAAAACCACTGTTGACTTTTATTGAAAGGTCAGTAAAGCTCTTTGGGAACAGTTTTTCATAACAAAGATCCTCTCTTTGGTATCCACAATTGCCAGAACACATCAAGGAGGAACTTCATTGATGATTTTACTATAAAGACAATAAACTGTACATATGGGTTAACAAATATAAGTATAGAGATAACATGTTCTATGCAAACCATGATTATATCATGACTGAATGTGATGGCCTGGTTTATATAAGATGCTAGGATAAGAGCTGTATTGCCACAAATTCTGTTATATAAATTACCCAGTGTGATTACTTAATCTAGTATAGGTAGTCCTCGAATTACAACCACAATTGAGCCCCAAATTTCTGTTGTTAAGTGAGACATTTGTTAAGTGAACTTTGCCCCATTGTATGACCTTTTTTGCCACAGTTGTTAAGTAAATCACTGCAGTTGTTAAGTTAGTAATACTATTGAGAAGTGAATCTGGCTTCCCCTTGATTTTGCTTGTCTGAAGATCGCAAAGGGTGATCACATGACCACAGGACTCTGCAACTGTCATATTATGAGTCAGTTGCCAAGAATCTGAAATTTGATCACATGAACACAGGGATGCTGCAATGGTTGTATGTGTGAAAAATGGTCATAGGTCACTTTTTTCAGTGCCTTTGTAACTTTGAATGGTCACCAAATGAACTGTTTGGTGACCATCCAAGAATGGCCTGTATGCTGTGGTGAACCTTGCTTACATTCAGGAACACTTGGAATAGGGAGGTGGCGAACCTAATGGAGTTACCTTGAGGTTAGATAGGTGGCCTATAAATAAATCTGTCTGACTGACTGTCTGTCTGTCTGTCTGTCTGTCTGTCTGTCTGTCTGTCTGTCTGTCTGTCTGTCTGTCTGTCTGTCTATCTATCTATCTATCTATCTATCTATCTATCTATCTATCTATCTATCTATCTCATTATTCATTTATAAAGAGAAAAGAGAAACCTGGATATTGGTGGGACTCTTGGGCACATCAACAGTAGTAGGCGATAATCCTCCCCCCCATTTCTTGTTTTCGTGTTCCTTTTGGTCCAGAACTATAAAATGTAATATTGTTATATAGCAATAGCAATAGCAAAAGCCTTTAGACTTGTAGCACTTTAGATTTTACAGCACTCTCTGAGTGATTTGTAATTATCAGCATATTGCCTCCAACAAGCTGGATCCCAGGGGTGGGATTCAAATTTTTTAACAGGTAGTTCTGTGAGCATGGCTTAGTTGGTGGGCATGGCTTGGTGGTCATGTGACTGGCTGGGCGTGGCCAACTCAACATCACTCACATGGAGGCATGCATCTCCTCACCTGGCCTCTCATGATTGTGGGGATGCTGCAACAGTCATAAGTGTGAAAAATGGTCATAAGTCACTTTTTTTAGTACCATTGTAACTTTGAATGGTCACTTGACACAAACGAAGTACCAGCAAAGGAAGAAAAAAACCTCCAGAGAATTCCTGAGACAGGAAGTCTTGTCCTGCCAAGAATGTAATCAGAGTTAATGGAGAGGCAGTTTCTGTAAGCAACACTAGAATGTTTCCTTCCTGCCTTCCTTACAGGATTAGCCCAGTAATTTCTTCCAACAACCAGTTCTCCAAACTGCTTAGAATGTTAACAACCGGTTCTAGCGAATCAGTGCGAACCTGTAAAATCTTATTCCTGCTGGGTCCTCATTTTACCAACCTAGAAGAATGGAAAGCTGAATCTACCTTGAGCCGGTCAGGATCAAACTACCAGGTTGTATGTAGAGTTAGTCTGCAATATTGTATTCTAATCACTGCATTACCACCACTGTATATAATTATATATAACAAATATAGCAAACCAAGCTATATTTAGCTGAACATGCTTCTTCGGGTTAATGGGACAAAGGTCTTGATGACTGATAGAATAGTTAAACATTTATCAGCCCAACACTGAATGAAATTACATGGATTATCCATTCTCAAAATATCAAACCAAGGAAGTACAGTAAATGGATCTGGCGGCAGCAGTTTGAAGTTTGTTATTTTGCTTTTACACCAGGATCTTTATAAACATTCCAGCCTCAGATGTGAGCACATGGACAACTCTTTAGTTGTATAGTCTCTGGTCCTTTCTCCTCTCTGACTAAAGCTTCTCACTCTGAGGAACTAGCTTTCTTTTCTAAGTAACCAGGAAACATAAAAGGGTGGGGAAGTCTGTTTATAAAAGCCTGATAAGGGGAATCCAGCAGGTGCATCCTCCAAAGGCTTCTATATAATCCTCCAACATCTGCCCTCAACCTTCTTCTCCAGCTCCCACATCTGCCCCCTTTTTTCAGTGCAGCCTTAATGCTTTGCAAGTATTGAATCTGCAGGTATTTCCAGGCAGAAACTGTGACTTACTCACAGGAAGGCTGGGTTTTCTTTTTAGCACACAGTATCATCAGTGTACATTTATTTATTATTTGTGCATTATTATTTTGAGACACTATGCTGAATGTATTTTCTAAAGGCATACATAAGCATACCTTTCCTGCAGTGGTGGGATTCAAATTTTTTTTACTACCGGTTCTGTGGACATGGCTTGTTGTGCATGATGTGGCTTGTTGGGTGTGGCTTGTTGGGCATGGCAGGGGAAGGGCACTGCAAAATCCCCATTCCCTCCCCACCCCACTAACCTGTTTTCCAGCTCCGTTCTCCTGTGCAGGGCAACAAAAGAAGACCCAGCAGATCATCTGGGACTCAGGAGGCACAAAATAGATGGTGGCAGGGCATACATAAGCATACCTTTCCTGCAGTGGTGGGATTCAAATTTTTTTTACTACCGGTTCTGTGGACAGTCAGGGATAGTATTTGCTGATGCTCTGAACTACTCAAAATTTCTGCTACCGGTTTTCCAGAACTGGTCAGAACCTGCTGAATACCACCTCTGCTTTCCTACATGACTGTGTACAGAAAATGTGTACAAGAAAATTCTTGAGGCACTCTCAACAGCAGTGCTGAACAATGAATTTAAAGAAGCAAACACACATAAAAAAGTTTAATCAGGTTTATTGGAGATATTTAGTTCAAACTCTCATAACAAATATCTATGTCAGGGGTGTCAAACTGGTGGCCCATGGCCAGATGCATCACATGCCCACCCCAGCTCCACAAATGAGGAAATGTCATGAAAGGTCATGTGACAGCAACATGACACCATGAGTTTGACACCCATGATAGACATGGATGAGGAGAATTTGGATGATTGTCATATTTATTTATTTATTTATTTATTTATTTATTTATTTATTCATTCATTCATTCATTCATTTATTCATTTATTTATTTATTTATTTATTTGAAACCCATCTTTATTTTATTTTATTTTATTTTTACAAATAATTCAAGGCTTTGAACATATTCAATACACCTATTTTCCCCACAACAACAATCCTGTGAAGTGATTGTGCTGAGAGAGAGTGACTGGCTCAAAGAGTACAATCATCTCTCTGAACTGGATTTAATCCTCATTTAGTGACTGAGTTCTGCTCCAGTGGCCAGATTGTTAAGCAAAATTGTGAACATCTGACACAGAGAGAAGGCATGAGAGATAGAGAGACATGCTGTGAATATCATTGGTTGCTGCCATCTCATTCCAGTTCATCATTTAGATAAACTTTTCTTGCATGCCAGCTTTACTCTCATTCCAGTTTGCATTGTATTCAGGTACACAAAATTTGATCGTAAATATGTGCATTGGTCAGAAATTGAAGGTTTTTTTTAAATTAACACTGTATTTGCAAATAGTCACTAAAGTAGTCACAAAACAAGAAGTGAGTGTAGTAGAATGTAATATAAGAATCAGGTTTTTTCCTTTGTCTACAGAGGATAGGCTCTGCAGATCTGTCACCTTGACATCTCCAGTTGCTATCATTGAATTACTTTCCCCAATTAGGTCAGTAACTTCTCCTCATTAGCCATGCTGTCTGGGATTCAGGAATTACCATAGATTAAAAATCTGAATCTGAATTAAAAATGATGATTGCCTGTAAAGTACTGTATTTAGTTGCAAATATAAGGATATTATATATGACCAGTAGTTCTTAATAACTCTTCAAATAAAATATGTGTCTGTGTAGGTACACTGAAGGGAATGGGATTTATCTCCAGGTAAGTAAGAATCTTACTTTCTTTGTATTTGTCAAATCCCCATAGACTTTTCTACACTTCTTTTCAGTCCTAGGGTTGTTTACCCTAGTTGTTCATTATAATAACTTATCGTGAGTTAAGATATCTTCACATAGTCATTTTTTTGTGTTAGTTTGCCCTGCTGTTTACTAGAGAGTGAGAAAACAGTTACAAAAATAAGCATTTAAAATAAAATACACTGGGTTTGTAAGTCTTAAGAATTCAAATAGCCTTTCTTGAATGTAAGCCTAAACCAGAAGTGCTTTAATGTGCTGCCAGGTCTTGCTGTAAACATGGTACTCTCAGGAAAATGAAGTTGGAATTTACCATATATTGGAAAACCATTTGTCTGAAGTGTTTCCTGCCTAGGCAGGTAGTTGGACTAAAAGACCTCCAAGGTCCCTTCTAACTCTGTTATTCTATTCTATACTTGGTAGTACTACTCATTTGTAACTGTGGGTGTCTAAGTGTAAATGGCATATCAATTTATGGTTCAGTCCAAAGAACATGTTTTTCCTGACTGGGAAGCAGAAGAGTCTCCAGTGCTACATTCCCATCTTACATTAAACATATGAATTGGAAGGAAGGAGGACAATGTGATATGATATTCTCTTTATATGATGTCTTTCACCTTATAGATACTAAAGAAATGAATAATTAACTACACAATCAAAGTTCTGCTTTACAATTCTAATGAATTCTAATAAACAGCTAATAAATATTATGGGTTTTTTTCAGTTAACCGCTGTAGCTGCTAGGAAGTTCTTCCAGTTTAATGTTACAATTAATTGGTGTTTATATGATATTTGACAAAACCAGCTGTCAGCATATTTTGATGAACAGCTACATAACTATGGATAGCCAAAACTGTTACAAGTAAACCAGTAACTTTGTGGTTTCTCTAGTTATCTACCTGATTTCATTCAAAGCACTATATATTATATATTTAAAAATAGTGTATATTTTTATTATGCTAAATTAATCAACAAAAAGATAGAAATATACATCATCATTAAAAGATCAACACAAACTCAAAAGTAATAAACAACAATGAAAAGGAGAATGGGGGAATGCAAAGTTTTGAATTTGTGTTATAAACAAAACAATTCCAAAAACTAACTACAGTACTAAAACATCTTTATTTTAAAAAAAGATTGATTTAAATAATGACAAAGAACATATAATAATCTTTATGCAATTCAGCCATAGATTTTTTTTTCTGCCACTGTCGAATTATTATTTTAGCTAACCTTCCATACCCTCAAAATCCATAATTCTTGATCAAATAACTCATGATGAAATTAGATTCACAAAGGATGGCATGGGGGAGTAGTTGATGAATTGGAAGGGTTACTCAGATACAGAATAACTATGGGAAGCATCAGATGATATACACACTTGTCTCCTTCCATCCAACTGGCCAGACATTTGGGCATTGGCTGTTGCCATTAATTCTTCAGGGAGAGAGGGAGATGAAAATAGTTTGGGGGAAGAGGTAGAGAAACATTGATAGACCTAATGAAAAAGTCAGAAACTGCCGAGTGCAAAACTGAGTAGGAGAGTGCGGGGCAGAAGTGTTAGAAATGCCTTCTCTATACTTACCAAGAAGAAGATTGCAGGAGGAACTGAAAAGAAGAAAATCTCTCCAGTTTCAGTTTGTAGAGGGAATTTTCGGGTCTCCGGGGCACAGATAGAAGAGTTAAATATGCTGAAAAGGCAGCACCTATAAACAAAACGGAAAGAGGAACCCAGTATTGTATCATTTAAACTCCCACAACCATAGGAGTGGGGAAGGAAATGCTTCTGACACTCTGGATCTGAAAAGGGGAGTGAAGAAGGAAGTGAGGAAGGTGGCATAAGAACTGAAGCTAACAAGAAAGGGAATAAATGGAAGGCCATGAAAATAATGTCTCAAAGTCCATAGATTCAAAAGGGCAGGAGGAAAAAGCCTAGGATTTATATCTTGGGCTGAAATATGTATAGGGCTTGGTTCCTGTGTATAGGAATAGGTAGATCTATATTTAATGCCTTTCTAGCCCAGAGGAAAAGATATACTCAATTCATGGAAAGACCGTAAGGTTTCAGAGGGTTGATATTCTAAAGTGTTCATATTAATTACCAGCTTGTCATGTTTGCCACATGTGAAACCCTAACTGGCATTTCCAACATAGATGGGTCTTGAAGTTGCCCATCAACATTGATCTAAAATGAAATGAAATAGAGTTACTGGCTCAATGACGAGAAAAAAAATAATTAAAACAATCCAATAGTAAATTAAAATTAAAGTGCTGAGATAAAATATTAACAAAGATTAAAAAACCGACAAAGTAACACATACTAGTATAATATTGCATTAATTACTTACCACCTATGAAGTAAAATATGTATCATGTAAAAACAAGATAGCTAGTATACATTTTAACACATTAAAATTTTCTGACAATGAGAACAATCAACCTATGGAATAGAAGCTGCCTTCAGATGTTGTGGGAGCTTCATCACTTGAAGTTTTCAAGAAGAGATTGGACTGCCATTTGTCAGAAATGGTGTAGGGTCTCCTGCTTGGGTTGGACTAGATGACTACAAAGTCCCTTAAACCTAAAGTGATAAATACAAAGAAGTGATTATGTCTGTCACCAGATAATATGCTTTATTTTCATGGCAACAACACAGAATTTGAGTACTGCACAAGTGATAGTTTTGAAAGTTCTAGAAGACGGTTCACAGAGCAGTTGACTATTCTTTCCAGAAATTTGCCTATTAGTGGCAGAATATAAGCAGACCTGATATCCCTGTAGACATTACAATATACATGCAAAATGATTTAAATCTTCTGGTTGCCACATGACAGATATGCTTCATTAAGCATCAAGGTTGACTCAACCTTCCATCATTCCAAGAATGGAAGTTAAAATGATGATAAAATGAGGATCCAGATTGTTGGGGGCAAGATGCTGACTTTGAAAACTACTTAGAGAGGGCTGTAAAGCACTGTAAAGTGGTATATAAGTCTAAGTGTTATTGCTATTAATGGAATTTTGGACTACCTGCTTTGTTACGGTGCGGAAGGTAAGATGTTATGCCTGGCTTTGAAGAATGCTATCCTCAGTTTTAGGATTTTGGAGCAATCTTGCTGGTTCACAAATGTCCTTATTTATACAGCTTCATGTGGGAAAGCACATTAACTTCAATGTGAAACTCCATATCCTTTATTATTTGGTGAGCAGTCGCTTGGCTTACTCATATCCTAAAGAAATTAGGAATGATACAGAAAAGCCATATAATCTCACTTCCATTTCCAGGGAGAAGGAAAATAGTCTATTAAAGCTAAAAGGACACCACGGGCATTGATGATTCCAATGCTATATTAAACCCCTCTTGACAACTCAAATAGAAGTCATAAATTGTTATTCTGCTTGATCATCTAGACTCAAGAACTCAATTCAAAATATGTGAGGTTTTGGGGATGGAATCATACTATCCATGTACTGGACTCAGTTTCTTTTCTCAGATGTTGAATAGAAAACCTGGGACAATATACCACTTCCCTTTCTAATCAAATCTCTGTAATACAACTTCTTCATCTACGATCACATCTTCTTATTAATTGCCATTACGTTATTTTATGTCATCTATAAATCATGAAGATTTGGCAAATAGATGTGCTTGAAAACATTTAGATCACTTCCCAATAAAAGACCATAAGTTAGGTTATGTCAATTAAGCCAAGGTGTTTTTAAAATTTAAAATGCCCTCTCTTAATCTGGCAACGAAGGAGATCAATTCCAACTTTAAGCCATATCAAAAACTAAACATTTTCTTGGAAGCTAGAACCTTTCTTTCTCTTGCTAATGGCATTTAAGAATTATACATGTTGCTCAGTGGGTGACTAGTGAATTTCAGCTAATTAAAAATGTGTCCAAATTGATGACACAAATGGAACTGTTCGGTTTTAAGCTTGTATTTAGAGGAACTTGATGGTTTGCTCTTTTGCCAAGAAGACCGAAGGCTCTTCCTTGATGTTTATGGAGTCTTCATATTGACAGGTGACATGTGAGGCATATATACACAAATTCCAGTCTCAAGAGTTCCCTTTTAATGAGCCAGATGTAGCAAAGTAGTGCCAGAAGATTTACAAGCTGGTGGTAGATCCTTCTGTTTACTTCTGAATGCTAATAGTATAGTTCTAGTACAGAGACTCCCAGTTTGAAAACCATGGATGACATGTTCTTTTAAGAGAGGTTCATCTTGACAGTTCCTGGGCTCATCTTACTGTTTAGTTTTGGATATAAATTGCCAGCCCTAACTAATGCAAAAATAATATTGGCTAAGAAATTGCAGTGCCAACTCACTGATCCATCCTCTCCTTTAGAATTTATCACAAGACCAATATACACTGGACAATTGTCCATTGATCAGGTTTCCTTTTTTCAGGATAGATTGTTCAGAAGATTGTTGCTTCACAGGATCCTGCCTGAAGCAGATTATCTGGAACTGTTTCAGTGGCTTGGGACCAGGTAATTGTTTTTATGGTTATTTCTTTTTAGTTCTTTTTGTATTCCTTGTTGCGTTTTTTATTTTGTAAGCTGCCCAGAGTCATGGATGTGAGATGGATGGCTATATAAATTGTACAAATGAATAAATTGCTCAGCTTGCTCCTTTTCTTAAAATAGCCTATTCTCGTTTTAGGGAGTTACAGACAATAACTGCTCCCACTGATTTTTTTTATAATCAGAAACTTTTAGTATAATTGTTTCTTATTCCATTGTTCCATTAAAAGAAACGGACATCAAATAACAGTCTTAAGCAGTCTCATTATTTTTATAATGCACTTCTTACATTGATTCATATGTCATCTCCTAGGTCTCAAAGCAGCTTACAAGATCATCTATGAACATTACATTATCACATTATTAAAAGCAACATAAGCAAAAGTATAAACCAATCATGCAGACTGATTACTTGTCCCACAGTTTGACTGATTCCAACTAAATTATATCATCTCTTCCAAAAGTTGCCTAGAATAGTCCCACAATGAAATAGGCAGCAAATAAATTTAACAAACAAAACAAAAGGTCTCTACAGATTCTCAGTTATCCAGGTCATTGTTGCATGCAAGGAATATAAATCCTTCCATTCCCCACTATCCTGTCAGAGCTGAAGAAGCTTGCTTTATTTATTTATTTATTTATTTATTTATTTATTTGTTTGTTTGTTTGTTTGTTTGTTTGTTTGATTGATTTGATTTGTCATTCTCTTACAAGATAATAGGTATAAGTATAAACATAATTATGAATACATGAAATGGATACATATAAAAAAATAAAAAGAAACAAGAGGACAGGGATGGTAGGCACGTTTGTGCGCTTATGCACACCTCATACAGACCTCTTAGGAAGGGGGTGAGGTCAATGGCAGACAGTTTAAGGTTAAAGTTTTTGGGGTTTGGGGAAGAAAGCACAGAGACAGGTAGAGTATTCCAGATATTGACTACTCTGTTGCTGAAGTCGCATTTCCTGCAATCAAATTTGGTGTGGTTTACCTTGAGTTTTTATCTATTGTGTGCTCTTGTATTGTTATGGTTGAAGCTGAAGTATTCATTGACAGGTAGGACATTGTAATGTGAGATTTTATACACTACACTTAGATCAGACTGAAGGCATAGTTTTCTAGGTGTAGAATTTCGAGTCTGGTGGCATAAGGTATTCTGCAACGAGTAGAGGAGTGAAGAACTCTTCTTGTGAAATATTTCTGGACTTTCNTAAGGTATTCTGCAACGAGTAGAGGAGTGAAGAACTCTTCTTGTGAAATATTTCTGGACTTTCTCAACTGTGTTTATGTGAGACGTAATGCGGGTTCCAGACTGATGAGCTGTGTTCAAGTATTGGTCTGGCAAATGTTTTGTATGCTCTCATTAGTAGTGTGATATTACCAGAGAAAAAGCGATGTAAGATTAGGTTAACAACTCTTAATGCCTTTTTGGCTATGTAGTTACAGGGGGCTCTAGCACTTAGATCATTAGAGATGAGTACTCCAAGGTCTGTGATGACCCGTAGTCTCTCAAAAATAACCCAAAACCCAAAATATATATTAAAGTCAACTTAACTTCACTGTTTTATTAGGCACAGTTTAAAGTCATAAAAATAAATAATGAGGCAAACTGAAAACCAAAACAAACCGCACTGATGAGAGTGCTGAAGCAAGCTGAGATAACTAATTATAAACTCCAGGAAAATAACAGAAAAGTCCATGGGAAGAACATCAGCAAAGATAAACCTCTTTCAAGGCGAACACTAATTGACTTTAGCAATTCTAACTGTGCAGTTGCAAACTTATACACATAGCTCCTACCTGCAAGCCACGAGGAGGATCATGATAATCTCCTCTTGAGTAGACCTCGCTTTTCCCTGATCCTCTCCTCTCTGCGTGACCTGGGATGGATAGGGGATGGGCCTGGATCCTCCTCTGACTGCTCAGCTGGCCTCTGCCCTTCCCCAGCCTCCTCCACCACCTCTGAAGCCACAGTCCCTGTTCCTCCTTTTCCTCAGAGTCAGATTCCTCCTCTTCCTCAGAGTCAGACTCCACCAGGGGCATGACAAGGTCCTTGACAGAGTTTGGATCCTCAACAAGGCCTTGACTATGCAGCTTGTATTTTATTTTCTGATTTTTTTTTGCCAGTATGTAGGACAGAGCATTTCTTTGTGAGATTTGAAGTTGCCATTTGTTTGACCATTCTGAACACATAGTCGAGGTCTTTTTTGAAGGGTAGCAGTATTGTGGTGTTGAACAGCTTTACATCATTAGTGAAGAGAATGCAGTTGCTCTTAATATGATCACAGGGGTCATTTATGTAGAATATGAAGAGAGTTGGTCCTGGAACACTGACTTGGGGACACCACTGTTGACAGGTACAGAATTTGATAGGATGCTCCCAATTTTGACCATTTGTGTCTGTTTGACGAGAATGCTTCTATCCAGTTATGCAGTTGTCCAGAGATACCATCAGATTTTAGTTTTAGGAGTAGTTTGTTGTGTACCACTGAATCAAAGGCTTTACAGAAGTCTATGTAGATTGTGTCTCTTGCTTTTGCCCTGATCGAGTTGTGTAATCCATATGTTTTTGCAGTGTAAGAGTTGCAGATTGCAGGATAGTTTTTTTTCTGAAATGAATTTTTTTATCGCGTTGTTTTGTCTCTAAGTGGAGGATGATGGATCGGTTAATAATTGATTCCATGACTTTACAGGTGACACAGCATAAAGAGATTGGTCTGTAATTTTCAACTAGACTGGGGTCTCCCTTTTTGAAGATGGGGATGAATATGGATTGTGACCATAAGTTTGGCAAGGAGCTGGTCCTGAAAGATTTTTCAAAGATTATGCTCAGAGATTTGGCTATGGCAATGGACAGCTTTTTTAAGAAGTAGGCACATATTCCATCTGGTCCAACAGATGGAGATGGTTTTAGATTGCTGATTGTTGTTTTTCAACATTGTCTTCTGTAAAATCGATATGTATTAGGTCATTGTAGTTGTCTATGATTTGACTAGGAAATACTGGGCTTGATCCTTTGCTGTTTACAAATACCGAGCCAAAGAATGTGTTAAAGAGGTTGGCTTTAATGGTGTCATCGTTGCAGTGTTTACCAATAGGTCCTTTCAGAGGTGGGATGGACCTTGAATCTTTTAGTTTGTTGTTTACAAAATTGTACAAAACGCGGGTGGAATTTGTGCAAAGAAGGATCATATTTCTTAGATGAAAAACAAAATGTCTTCAAAGAAAAAACAAGAAAGTCCAGTTTCCTCCTGAAAAAAAAAACAAGAACCTTTGGGACAAACAAAACAATACAAGAAACAAAACAAGCACCTTTAAGAAGACATCAGAAATGGGGCGATCCTCACTTTAGAAGGTGCTGCTAAGAATTTCAACCTATCCTCTTGGACTATACAGATTGGCTGCAGAGATTATATTTGGGTCAGACTGCCCTGAAGATAATGGGGACTCAAGCTATAGAGGGCTTTAGTGGAATAACCAGATTTTTGAATTGTATCTGGAATCATACTGCTATCTGCTGCAGCTCCTGCAAAATTAGTGGTATTCTGCTGCATTGATCATGAGCAATCACCAACTGCATTTTAAGCCAGATGAAGCATCTGAATTGCCTTCAGGGGCATCCCCCCGTGGAACAAATTGCAGTAATCTAATTTGGGAGGCAACAAGGATATCAATTATTGTTTCCAGAACCTCCAGAGAAAAGGCTGCAAATGACACACATCCACCAAAATAAGGGGAAAGTCTTCTTGATCACAACCTCTACCTGCTGGAGATAGTAGTACTGAAGGATCCAGAAATTGTAGACCTGCTCTTTCATGAACAATGTTCTCATCTCAACAAAAGCTAAAGGTACAAGTATGAAGCAGTGTGAAGGATTCTGAACCTTTGTTCAGCATCCTTGATATTCTAGAATTCATCTTAGATTTGTTCTGTCTCATTAACTCCTCCTAGCCACTCGTTAAGATTTCTGTCATATTTGTTATTAAACCTTGGATAGATACATTAAGATGGATATCATCAGTATACTGACTGATGCATCTTCCTGAACCTTCTCAACAATTTCATGCAAATGTTACACAAAATGGGGAGAGGACCAAGCTTTTTTTTAAAAAAAATATAGTTGACTAAAGGTTCAGCTTCATTTCTGCCACTAAAACTGATTGGATCTGCCCAGTTAGGAGGGTGTGGAATCACTGGATATAGTGTTCCTGACTTCCAAGCCCTGAAGGTTGACAAAAGATTTTAGTAGAAAATGGTATTGAACTCTTCCTACCCAGAGACCAGATAGGACAAACAGGGGCATCCTAATTTAAGTCCCACTGAGATTATTGTCAACAGTACCCAATACAATTTTATTCCTGTTCCTAGGCCTAAAAGCAATCTGCTTTCTCCATTCCCTTTCTAATTCTTGCCACACTTCTTTTCCAGCAATTTTCCTTACAATGTTAACATTCTATGAACTGAATTTAATACATTTGGTTTAGTGAGGGACAGAAAAAGAGCAACTTTTCTTAAAAAAAGGCAGGGAAAATAAAATATTCAGCTTCATAAAATGAACACCAAGAGCAAGTATAGGCAGAGAAACCAAATACAGAGATTTTCAATAGAAGAGGAAAATAAAATAAAATAAAGGTGTACCATTCATACATACCCAAATGGGCTAAATAAGTTGGAAGAAAGGCATAGCTTAGCTCAAGAATGGAGAATAAAGAAAGTATCATTTGACAGAAGGAAAAAGAAAAGAATTTTTTTTTGTTTGAGAAGGAGATGAAGAAGGAGAAATAGAGATAATATTACCTTTCTTGGTAACATTCGGCTATCTGAGTGGTTAGAGAAAAAATAAAAGTGAGAGAAGAATATTCTTCTCCTTTGACTACTACTTTTATCCTTTGTCAGAATAATTAACAAATAAAAAGAAAACTAAGTTTTACTTCAGGAATTTGGTAAGTCATTGGTAAATTGTGAAACAGAAGAGATAAATGGCTTTTTCTTTCCCCTTTCTTGACTGAGGGGATGGGAATAATTTTTTTTTTTTAGCAGTGATAGACAGGATCTCTTTACCATTATTTTAAACAAAAAGCTTTACTATGATGGTCAGATTTGGACACAGCCAAAAGACATGATAAATTATGAACGCTGAGATTACAACTATTTCAATGGCTCAAAAATTAGTGCTTCAAATCAATATCAGTAACTCAGAAAAGTATACACTGTATACATATATTTAGACACACATACTCATTCCCAGCCTAGCCTAGTCTTTCTTTCTGGGGATGTTCAAACAAAAATATATATTTATCTTTTGATTGAAAATATAGTTCTTTCCCTGGGATAATGCCTACAATTTTAGAAGCATTAACAAAAAAGGGGAAGCATTAAGAGAGTTCACTCTGTTGAATGTTTGCAGAAACTCATGTTCATAGTTTGAAGAATCTTGCATGAATTTTAATAATAAAAGGCTTCTGTTATGCTTTTGCAAAGCTTGAGTGGAGTCTCTGGTTTCACTTTCAGGTGATCTTTGTAAAAAATATGGAGTTTCCTAAATTTTTTCATATCTTGGGGATACTGGTATCGTATACTGTCATTTGCAGGGTGGTGATAAGTTATCCCATATTTTTATAGCAGTGCTTACAAGGTCAAATGAATTTTTGATTCAAATGATACAATATGACTGGACTAGTTTTTTTTTTTTAATTTCATATTGTATCAAATGATACAATATGACTGTACTAGTTTTTTTTCCAAACAGATACATCAGAAATCACATTACACACATTATGAATGTTATTTACAGGATTAATTAAACAAATGAAAAGCACCTGTGATTTTTTTTTCCGTGATGCAGAAAAAGCTTTTGACAATTTGGAATGGTCTTTCATGCTTGTGGTTTTGAAAAAGATGAGTTGAAGTTTCAATTTTTTAAATAACTTGGATACAGAGCATTTATTACGAGCAAAAAGCCAAGAAAATATAAATGGTTGTTTATCACAGTAATGAACTGCGCAAGGAGGACAAAACAATGTTTTAGAACTGTTGGCTGCTTTCTATCTATCCAGCATTTTGGCTTTCTTTCTTGAGCAAAGCTCTGAGTTGGTACAAGCAGTGAACCAAACTGAGGGTACAATTGTGGATGGAGGGTAGGAAATTCGGCAATACATTTAGTATTTTGTATTAATGGAAGTTGGCTAAGGCATCAAGGTAGAATCCAGGAAAGTCTGAGTTTTAATTCCACTTAAAATACAAAGGCAGCTGGGAGTAGGAAGTGACAAAACCTCTGGGATGGAGCTAAAACAGGATCAACCTAGAATCCCAACAGAGCCACACATGAACTAAGTTCAACTTCCCGTTGAATTCTGTTGACCCTTATTTAATTCCAAGTGAAGAAGAATCCTGTGCAGAGGCATGATTTAACAGATAATCAGAGTTGGAAGGGACCTTGTAGGTCATCTAGCACAACCCCCCGCCCAAGTGGGAGACCCTACACCATTTCTGACAAATGGCAGTCCAATCTCTTCTTGAAGGTCTCAAGGGATGGCGCTCCCACAACTTCCAAGGGCAACTTCTGTTCCATTGGTTGATTGTTCTCACTGTCAGAAAGTTTCTCCTTATTTCCAGGTTAGATCTCTCCTTGTTCAGTTTCCATCCATTATTCCTTGTATTTAATCATGCAATAAATGTAATCATTTATTGTATGATTAGCAGTAAATCAGTTTAATGGACTTTCATGTATAGGCCTGATCTTTCATGAATGACAGATCAGGTTATTCTTTGTCTCAATTTTTCCCCTTTAGTTGTTACAGGGCTTTTTTCTTTCTTGGGAGGGGAGAGGATGGCTGGTCTTGGAATGAAAATAATTTAAGTTATGCTGGTTTCTCTACTGCTGACTCTTCTTAGTCTGCCTTCTAAGCTGCTTATTCATTCATTCATTCATTCATTCAATTCTATAACCACCCTTCTCAGTCAATGATTTTGGACAGCTTACAATTCAAAGAATATATTACAATTAAGACAACCAAAACATTTAAAAATAATAAAATCAATCTTTTAATATTTGTGTTAGCTGTTTCGTTGGAACAAGCTTCAATGAAGGCAACTCTATTCAGTTGGTTTTGTGCTGTTCTAGATGATGTAGGAGAAGAAATGATAAGACCTTGTGGCAGGATTAAAAGAGGGATCAACCTTGAATCCCTATGTAGCCACAAGCAAACTAAATCCAACCTCTCTTGAATTCTGTTGACTCTAAGTGGGTATTAACCATCACTTGAGAAGCTTCTTGTGCATAGGAATAATCAGCAATACATTAGTTTCATTAGACCTTCTCGCATTTGATCCTGGGTGACACACTCTCAGCTGTGTCTTTTACTGCTTAAACTGTTAGTCATAGCACCTCCTTTTCCTCAGGTTGAACACCTGTAGACCAAAGAAAATATGCTGCCACAAAGCTAGCTGCCAAGAAAGGAAAGCTGTGTTAAGAGCAGCGATGGCAGTGATTAGAATGGAGCCGGCTGCAGCCTACTTCTGCTGACTGCTGGCTGCCAGCAGTCTGGCTGTTCGAATCCCATGGCTCAAGGTTGACTCAGCCTTCCAACTTTCTGAGGTAAAATGAAGACCCAGATTGTTGGGGGAAACACGCCTGGAGCTGTAAAGCACTGTGAAGAGATATATAAGTGTAAGTGCTGTTCCTATTGCTATTCAGTGGTCTTGTGCCTATCACAGTATCCCTGGTGTCAGGCTCCCAGGCCAATGCAAAATGAAAACTCTTGCTGCTCTGAATTATGAACTAGCTCTTTGAAGCACTTTGCACCAGACTACAGCCTTTTTTTACATTGCAACTGAACCACAACTCCCAGTTAGGTTAACTCAGGAAGCTGCAAGTTGGGTTTGCACAACTTCTGGAAGGACCACAGGTGTTTCTCATCCCCACCTCCCTTTCATTCAGGGCTTCACTTTCACAATGCCCCTATTTTTTTTGTTTGTTTTCTTTTTTGCTCAGGTTAGAGAGAGTCAGCGAGAGCAAAGGTTTGGAGTAAACCCGCCTGGGAGCCGAGCTGCGAAGGGCGAGCCCGAGAAGCCGCACCTGTTGCCTTCCTTCCCGTAGCCTACAGCGTGAGAGGGCGTAGCTCCGGATAATTTGGGAGCAGCGTTGGCGCGAAGGGGAACCGAAGAGCTCTCACTCTTTCTGCGCCAGCCAACCGTCGGCTAAGTGTTGGTGGGCGAGGAAGGCGCTCCGTAGAGCGGCCGACCCGGGACAAGGAGTCGCCAGAGACCGAGAGCGCACCAAGGGCGCGAGAAAACAGGGCGGGAGGGCAGGTGCTGAGAACAGCCGGGCGAGCAGAGCCCTTTTGCCTCCCGCCACTTCTTCGCCTTCTTTCTTCTTCTTCTTCCTCCTCCTCCTCCTCCGCCTCTTTCCCTGAGGAAAGAGGAACTGAGGAAGGCTCCCGGCGGCAGCGAGCGCGCTGTGATTGGCCGCGCGGGGCGAAAAAGCAGGCAGAGCGCGCGGCGTTTTCCTCCCGGAGAGGGAAGCCGAGCAGCGGGAGAAAAGCCGGGAAGCTGGGCTGGTTGAGCTCGTATCTTTGGAGCCGGCTGCTCAATCTGGGGGGAGGGGGAGGGAGGCTTTCCCGTCTTCCTCGCTCCGCCCGGGACGGTAACTTTGCCAAGCAGCCTCACACGAGACTCGCAAAGGGACAGGGCGCCCGAAAGGGCGCGGGAACGGACCGGCTGAGGTAGAGTGCTCCTTCCCAACGCGACCGCTTCTCGACTTCACGGGGCGCCGCAGACAAGATGCAGCCAGCCGCCGCTGCGTGGTCAGCCTTTCCCTGAATGGGGGCGCCCGGACTTCTCTTCCTGCAGTGGTAAGATAACAGGTTCGGGTTTCCTTCTCAGCCGATCAAAGGGAATATTGCTATTCGGTTCGCTCCGTCTAATCAGTTGATTCACCAATAATCTTAATCGTTGTTGTTTCTCCCGCCCCCTCGCTCCCTCCCCCCCCCCNCCCCCCCCCCCCCCCAAAAAAAAGAAAGTCGCTCGTGATTTCTCGCATCGTAGTGGAAATGCCAATTTATTAGGCTTTGGTTACCTTGTGGTTGAGAAAATACTCTGCATGCGTTCAGAGGTCCGCTTTTCTATAGTGGTACCTGATTCTACAATTGAAATGAAGTCTGAAGACAGTCTTCTACTTCCAGATAGTTTGAGATCTGGAGAATGTCAGATATCGGAGATTCTAAGACAGGGCAGTTGGAAATTTGGGGAAGGTATTTCCTACCTCAAGGTGAGGGGAGATAATTTGGGCCTGATCTGTGTGCTGGTGAGAAATTTCCCTCCCCATAAACCCCATAAAACATGCCTTATGGGGCTTATGGGGATGGAAATTTAGGCTACCTGCTGTGGATTGCTGAAATCAAAATGCACCAAATAGCAGCAAATACTTTAGATTTTTCTTTGTCTCTTCCTTGATGTTGACTGGTATCTAGATTTTTGTAATCTTCTCAACTTATACCTTTCATATTCAGAAGAGGCTGAAGTACCATCATCTTCAGACAAACAGGATGATGGAAATTGTAGGCCATCACATTTGGTGGAGGCTAAGATTCAAAAATTCCTACAGATAAATAAAGCTTCAATCTCAATACAGTAGACAAGAAAACATAATTCTCTTGCTGCCTCAACCAGTTGGAAAAAATAGGATAGTATATAGTATAGCTACCTCAGGAAAGGAATTCATACCAGATGAAAACCTGAAGATGCTGAAGGCACTGAATGAGATGAAAATAAATATTTTCTTCAGCTTTGTATTTATTACCTAAGTGTTGCTGTGCTGTCTTTCTCTTTTGTGTAAGCAGAAAGTCTGTAAAGAGGAACACAAAACAATTTGTAACTTTGCTTCATTTATAGTTTATCTCCTTCTGTAGTCTGTTAGCAGGTCAGAGGACTGTTTTATTATTTCATTTATAATTGCATTGACAAGGCATGGCTCAGATGCTACCAAAAAATAAAAAAATTCCGCACCCCTCTGACGTAAGTTGAGAACCTCTTAAGTGTCTTCCTGAGTTATTTCAGCACCATTGAGTAGTGTTCATTCACAGAGAGATACAGTATACTGTATATTGCAGCAGCAGAAGAAGAAAAACAGATGAAGTTCAAAATATGTGTAAATAGTGGCAGTTTATTTTAAATGTGGAAAGAAATGTATTTAGAGGGTGTCTTGGAAAGGTAAGACTGTGTCACTCCTGGAGTGGAAAGAAGGGAACTGAAGATCATGAGAGCAAAATATGATTCCTATGAAGGTAAGGACTGATGCAAAGGTCAGACTAAAATTAAAGGAACCAAAGCGTTTCTCAGTCTTAAGCCAAGCACAGTAATCAGAAAGTGCTTCTATATGTTATTCTCCTCCTCATGCTCCTGGTGTTTCTGGTGCAAAGAAAAAGAATGGTAAGATAGATTATTAAAGATAGGCTGCTTTTGCTGTTTCTGTCTTGTGTTGAGCATTGAAGTGGGATAGGAGGAGGATGGAAGAGGAAACCCAGTACAAAGTCTAAGAGAGAGAGAGTTGTTGAACTTGAAAATTAATTGTGCATCCTTGTTTCGTTGCCATGTTTCATCAGCTTGTGTTTGATATTATGCTGGCTTACCCAAAATAATGAGCATGTGAAGGTATTTCATTGGCCATACTGGGGAACAGTTTGCCAATCAGTAAGTTTCATACTTCATATTACAAAACTTAAATAAAGTAAAAGGTCATGTCTTGAATGCATGAAAATGTTTTGAAAGATATTTAAAAAGGATAAAGATATGAAACTGCATAATTGCAGTGAAAAACCACAAAGATTAATTTGGCTGTTGTTTTCTTACAGAAATGAACTGGCTAATGTTGGTGACATTTTGATGATCCATGGAGAAGCAAGAGGGACCAGTTCTTTAACAAGCTGCCAACCCTGGCAGAGGGTAATGGAATCAGAAAGAAACGAAGTTGGACATGTGCTGGTAAGGAATATTCAGTGGAGACATGTTGAATTTATATCTTTCTATCAACTGATAAATGCAGAAAGTTTTATGGATTATTTTTTCTTTGTCACTCTTCATTTTCTTTTGTGGTTGCTGTTAATAAAAGAATTTCTTTGTTAAATGGAAACAAGTTTCTGTAGGTCTCCTTCCCCTACTCTAAAAATATGCAACTGAATGTTATCAAATCAATGAAACTGATGGCTCAGGAACAATTTTACTCTATATTGCCAGGCTGGGAAATCCTGTGGACCTCCAGAAGTTGTGCAGTGGCAACCCAGCCAGTGTGGGAAAGAGTGATTGTGGGATGCTGGGAACCATTGTTCAGTCTTATCTGAAGAGGGCAATTGGTTCTTCATTGCTCCTTGAAGAGCTACTAAATTAGACTCAAGCTCTGAGAATAGAATAGAATAGAATAGAATAGAATAGAATAGAATAGTGATGGCAAGCCTATGGCATGTGTGCCACAAGTGCCATGCAGAGCCATTTGTGTGGTCATGCGAGCCCCAGCCAAACGTACCTGCACTGTGCATGCACGTGCCTCCGAGCTGATTTTTGGCCTGTTTGAGGCCATTTTCACCCTCCCGTAGGCTTGAGAGAAGCTTCTTCAGCCTTGGGAGGCTGAAAAATGGGCCTTCCAGAAATACCAGAGATGCCAGAGGCTTCCCTTAAGGTGGGTGGGGCGCATTGCATTGTGGGTGCCGGCACACATGCGTGCTTTCGGCACACCACAACAAAAAGGTTCGCCATCACTGGAATAGAATAACAGAGTTGGAAGGGACCTTGGAGGTCTCCTATACCATTTCAGACAAATGGTTGTCCAATCCCTTCTTAATAAACTTTCAGTGTTGGAGCATTCATAACTTCTGAAGACAGGTTGTTCCACTGGTTAATTGTTCTAACTTTCAGGCAATTTTTTCGTAGTTCTAGGTTTCTTCTCTTCTTCATTAGTTTCTATCCATTGTTCTTTCACAACAGAAGCTCCACTGAAAGACGAGTTCCAAATTACTTCTTTTATGTCTCTCCTCTATGATCCCAAACAAGCCTGGGGGAAAAATATTTACCTCATGGATGAAGGCCAAAGAAAGCAAGGATTAACTAAAAATGACAGTTTTGTATTCATTCTTTTACAGCAGTATGTAAATGTGATTTGTTTTTAAAGGGGAGGTCATTATTTTCCCCATTTTATAGGCAGGAGCAATAAAAGCCAACTACGGAATAGATGGCATAATCAGGTTCTTCCTAGAATTAGCTTTTTCACCAAATTTTCTGTTACCACCTGAGCTTTTCTTGTATGAATTCCTATTTGTTGTCAAACAAGATTGGAAGAAAGTCCACCTTTGTGAGTCAGCTGTGGTGTGTGGTGGATCAGGTAACCATGTTCCTAGATTGCTGAGTAGCATCAAGTATCGTAGGAATGGGTCTTTTTTTTTTTTAAGGATAGGCCATTTGCAGTGCTTTGTTAGGAGGAAGGGGGAAGAGAGGCTTAGCTTTTCCTCTTTGAATGATAATTGGAATCTGAAAGAGGGGTGTCAGAGAATGAACCATTGAGCCAAACTCTAGGAATTAATGATAATAATAATAATCATCTGTCCCATATTTCCATTCCCATACGCTCAGCTACAATCTGAAGAAACATCTTGTTTGTAATACTGAAAACCAGTGGAAAAGATCACTGTCTTGCTTTGAGCTTCTGCAAATGCTGCAGATGCAAAATCTCATTGCCCAAATCCAAAAGAAAGGGAGGATAAAAAACACAGAAAAAGATGTGATGTTCAGATGAACCAGGTAGAATTGACAAACTCCTGTTCAGCTTTGCTCGTTTTGTTTAGGTTACTGAAAGGGAAATGCACAGCTGTCAAAGTAGCAATATCTTTTCAGAACCTAATGCAAATGACCCATAGAAGGGGTAAGATGAGATCTTTCTTTATCTTTATCTTTATTTATTTATTTTGATTTATCAATCGCTTACAAGATAATAAGTATAAGTATACACGTAGTTATGAATACATGAAATGGTTACATATAAGAAAAATAAACAATAGGACAGCGATGGTAGACACTTTGGTGCGCTTATGCACGCCCCCTACAGACTTCTTAGGAAAGGGGTGAGGTCAATGGCAGACAGTTTAAGGTTAAAGTTTTTGGGGTTTGGGGAAGAAACCACAGAGTCAGGTAGAATATTCCAGACATTGACCATTCTGTTGCTGAAGTCGTATTTCCTGCAATCAAGTTTGGTGCAATTAACCTATAGTTTGTATCTATTGTTTGCTCTTGTATTGTTATGGTTGAAGCTGAAGTATTCATTGACAGGTAAGTCATTGCAGTGTATGATTTTATATACGATACCTAGATCAGACCGAAAACTGCATAATTCAAGGTTTTCTAGGTCTAGAATTTCAAGTCTGGTGGCATAAAGTATTCTGCAATGAGTAGAGGTGTGGAGAACTTTTCTTGTGAAATATTTCTGGACTTTCTCAACTGTGCTAATATCAGATACGTAATGTGGGTTCCAGACTGATGAGCTGTATTCGAGTATTAGTCTAGCAAATGTTAGTACTGTGATATTACCAGAGAAAAAGCTACGTAGGATTAGGTTAATGACTCTTAATGCCTTTTTGGCTATGTAGTTACAGTGGGCTCTAGCACATAGATCATTAGAGATGAGTACTCCAAGGTCCTTTACAGAGCTTGGATCATCAACAAGGTCTGGACTATTCAGCTTGTATTTGTATTTTATTTTTATTTTTTGTGGGAAGTAGAGCTACAGTGTCATTAAACAAGCTACAACTGAATGGGCTCACCTCTCCTACAGCACTGCTGACCCTGTTGGACTCCAGAGCTCAGGAACTGCATTAAGGCTGGCAGAGACTTTGAGTGGATATTCCCTTAGTGAGGAGAGTGTAACCGAGGAGAGGAAAGAGAAGATATTGCTTAAAATGCTTCTCAAATAAGCTGTTGCTCTTGCTGTTATAATCTGCTGGGGGAGAAAGCTCCTTTCCTGATCTCCCATATACAGAATTATCATACTCTGAGTTGACTAAACAGTGATCTGGTAGAGCTGAAATGCAGTCTTTCCTTTCTGGAATTAAGAGATCTTACATCGATGATGTTACCTAGTAATGAAATGTATGCAAGAAAGCAACCAAGCTCAGAATTCATCAAGGGCCCCTCAAATCTTCTTCTGTGCAAAGAGATCTTTATGTTTATGACCCTGATTCATTATTTGATTTTACATCTGGCCACTTTGGATTTTTTTTAAAAAAGACATTGTTCTAGATCATGGTACCCTTCTGGGACATTTGCTGTTTGGGTCTTGTGATACCATTTGTAGTGTCTCTGATCTAAAAGTCCTAGAAGATAATCTTATGAGATTATTGCTTGCCTCCTGTCCTTGGTTCATGGAGATGCTCAGGGTTCTGTATTGTCTTTCCTCCTGGGGAGAGGAGAGGAGATCCACACTTCTGCTGCAGTATCTTGTCCCTATGGCAATAATACTTAATAGCTTTATTGATGATTTGGAATTTATAGAAAGCCTGATTCTGGCCACAGTGTGGGATTAGGGAGAAACAGAGTTTCAGTTCAGAGTAGAGCTGTAGTTTGTAGATGGAGCTGGCACTGTATGAAGTTGACAGATCAGGTGTTACTTCAAAGAACTCTGTCTTGAGCCAATCAAACTTCCTGTTGGATACCGATTGATTGCTGCAGCCAGGAGCATTGTGAATAGTTTTGGATAACTAGCCAGCAGTACCCTCTGGAAGAGAGAAAATAGCCATAGTGATTGATGTGTTCAATGCCTCTCATTTAGATCACTGTAATATGCTGCCCTTGAAAAGTGTAATGCATATAGGATAACAAGTGATGATGGATATAAGGTTTAGAGAAAAATTATCACCAATCTGGAACCAACTATACTTGCTTCCTTTTAGTTTCTGAACCTAGGCCTCTATTCTTGTTTTGGAAATCCTAAACAGGTTAGTGGTAGAAGATCAGCAAAGATGTCACTTCATGTATAAATATGCCCTTATATATCTTCTTTATCATAAATGCTGTGCTATAACATTTCACA
This sequence comes from Laticauda laticaudata, assembly GCA_004320025.1. Classification (NCBI taxonomy): domain Eukaryota; kingdom Metazoa; phylum Chordata; class Lepidosauria; order Squamata; family Elapidae; genus Laticauda; species Laticauda laticaudata. Next base: position 42,265 of record BHFT01032911.1, read on the forward strand.
AGATTAGGCCAATCAGTATAAAGAAACTTTTCTACGGAAACTGTGGGCTCTTGACTGTTGCTGCAATCCTTACTGAAATTTAGAAGTGCAGAAAATCACATTGTTTCACTTGGGCTTTGATGAACAGTGATTAATGTTAATATTGTTTTGTTCTGCTTTTTTGTTGTAAGGGTGTTGCCTTTCATTTTATGTAATTTATTATAGGAGAAAATCTCAGTGGACAATCAAGTGATTTATAGATACTCAAAAATAAAGAACAGAAGAACAAACTCATTTGAATGAATTACCACTTTTTATAACATATGGAAAAGTCAGCTAGAAGGAAGAAGGCAAACTCTGAAATTGCAGATCACGCTAAGCTATAATGTGGTTTGTTTGGCTTTGGTTAAAGTTGTGTGCAAGACATTTCAAGCATGAGCTGCTTTGAGTGTGAAACAGCTGTTTTGTGTGATTTGTGCATTGGAAAAAATCACATATTTTGGATAAAACACAGAACAATTGTTTCAGGTAGAAAGCATTTTGAGTGGGCTTTTTTTAAATGATGTGGCTGGAAGTTGTCTTGCCTCTTGCAATTGGAGTGTTAGCTTTTGAGTTTTCCTCAGGACAGCAGAAATGGTTGGGTCATATTCCTGCTGCTCTTGGCTTAGGTTTGGTGGAGCTACATGAAGTATTAGAGCAAGGCAAAAGCAGTTCAGGAGCACACAGTCGATCCTGTGAGGGAGTGGATCTCAGGACCATTGAACAATGGCTGTAGAAAAGTTGGAGGAAGAAATTGCTGTAAAAGACTCAGGGCATGATTGTTGCTTCTGCACAGAGGTGGTATTCAGCAGGTTCTGACTAGTTCTGGAGTACTGATAGCGGAATTTTTGAGTAGTTTGGAAAACTGGCAAATTCCACCTCTGACTGGCCCCACCACCATCTATTCTCTGCCTCCCGAGTCCCAGCTGATGGGCTGGCCCTTCTTTTGTTGCCCTGCACAGGAGAACGGAACTGGAAAGCAGGTTAGTGGGATGGGGAGAGAATGGGGATTTTGCAGTAACCTTCCCTGCCACGCACACCAAGCCACGCCCACAGAACCAGTAGTAAAAAAATTTGAATCCCACCACTGCCTCTGCTAGTCTGGTGTTCTTTTGTGCACAGTTTTTGTCTGTTTCTGAAACAGTTTCCACAGCCTGAATGCCAGCATATATTTCTTTTAGTTTCAACTTTGATTCAATGGGAAGGGTGGTGATTTTACTTCACTCCTCTATTTACAGCCCCAATTGAGCCCAGAATGGCTGTTGTTAAGTGAGACACTTTTTAAGTGAGTTTTGCTCAATTTACGATCTTTCTTGCTGCACTTCTTAAGCGAATCACTGCAATTGATAAATTACTCACCCAGTTGTTAAGTGAATCTGACATCCCCATTGACTTTGCTTGTCAGAAGATCACAAAAGGTGATCACGTGACCCCAGGACACTGCAACCATCATAAATATGAGTCAGTTGCCAAGTGTCTGAATGTTGATCATGTGAGCATGGGAAAATTGCAAAGGTCATAACAGTCATAAGTCACATTTTCCAGGGATATTGTAACTTTGAACAGTCACTAAATGAACTGTTATAAAGTGAGAACTACCTGAACTTACATTCACTTCAAGTCCACTTTGAACTATGGAAGCTTACTGGGTGATTTTGGGCCAGACAACCTCTGTCACAGGGATTGTGACAGTGAGGGAAAATAATTGGAGAAGGCTGTCTCAAAAACTAAAGGCTGGTAATAATCCTCCCCCTTTGTGATAAAAAAAGCTTGAAAGCTTTCTCCCCAGTTCTAATCCACAGTTTAGAGCTAGTCAGGTACACTCCCACAACTTTATACCCCTGTCCCAACCCCCTCCCTACTGCCTAGAAAAACTAGGCCAGTTAGAGGTTAATCAGAGGCTGATGAGAGCAAGAATGTTTGTTTGTTTATTTATTAAATTGATATGACCATCCATCTCAATTACATGACTCTGGGAAGCTATCAAAACAGCAAAACAATAGAAGTCACATATAATATAAAATAGCAGCTGATACTGCAGTGTCTCAAAGCAGATCTTTACAATAAATACAGTCACAAAATGGATTCCCTCGCCCTCCCAATAACAAGGCCTCAGGCTTGATTGCAGAACCAGTTTTTTAAAGCCTCATGAAAAACCAATATCCAAAACCGATGTACAGGGGGTGATGTTTCAGGGGTGGGCACCATAACAGAAAAGATTGTATAATCTTGCCAGATGGCATTCCCTCGAAGTCCTGCCTCTCCTGTCAGACTAATGGGTCAGGTATATATCACCAGGGAGACACAATCTTATAATATTTGCTGATTTGAAGAAAAGACAACAATTGTAAGGAGGCTGGATTTTAAGGAGACAACATCACTTCTTCTGAGGCAGGAGTGGAAGCTCCAGCTAGCATCATTATAGATAAGGTTAAGAAAGAGCCTAGAACTGGAAGAACTAGAAGAGGTAGTGATTGTTCTGGGAGTCAGTCTGTTCACTTCTTACAACTAAGGGGCTAAGGACACAGATTAAGAGAAGGGGAAGATCATCCCCTTCCAATAAATCAGAGTTCATGGCACTTAGTGGCATTCCAGAATTATCCAAGGCAAGATTATTGTAGACCTAAGGGACCTCATATTATATAATTATTTTAACATTCTTCTTGAAAATCCATCCATGTTCTATCAGGAAGAAGGACAACATGCATCTTTTTATCTTGGATATCCTTTATAGATGTCATCCAAATGCTTTTATCACCACCAATAGTGTTTATTAGGTAGCCTAGGTTACTGATTAACAGTAAGTCACTTTCAGGTAAAATTAGATTACCAATAAGGCATTCTCAAGCAAATCAAGTTGCCTGCAGGATTGTTATCCAAAGGCATCAGATGTAACATGTAGTATTATGCAGACAATTGCTTGGAATGATTAGGCATTTGGCTTGATGGAGGAGACGGGATTCCAAGATTTTCATCTGATGATTTCTGACTATCCCCTCAAACACAGAAAGTGTTGGTACTATTTCTGTATCAACAATGGGAGGAGAAATGTTGGCTATGCTGTGAATAGAAGGGTGTGATGCTTACTCTATAGCTTCTTCATCTTGGCATTTGAAATATATGCTTAGTGCCATCACCTTGTGATACACTGGTTGGGGGTGAGGCAAGAAGGAGGGGATGTCTGCCACAGTAGACAGTTGTAGCACGACTCATGTTATAGAACAACAACAGGTGAGTATTGTTTTTCACCAACCTGCTGGGCAGGATTCACACAGAATGAAATGAATATAGCCGTGAACTGCATGTCTGACAACCAGCTTTTTGGGCATTGAAGTTTCAACCATAGCGTCATGGTTATAGTCAATGGAACCAGCATTAGAAGGTCAGCCCATGAGGCACAAGTTGTTGACATTTGCTGCAGTACTCACAAATTACACCTGTTTGTGCAGGATGGGCCAACATGGTAATTATCCCAGCTGACATCAAATATGCCACAAACTTTGTTACTTTTGTTACTTTACTGTGAGTGTAAAGGGAAGGGGAATAGTAGACTCAGTGCCAAATTGATCTTCACTTCAATGTCCTATTAGTTATGATGTCCCCATCTGGAGGAACTTTACCAACCTAACGTTCAACAGGTTGCTTAAGAGCAAGTGGTTGTACCAAACATGTGGCTGTCTCCTCAGCCACGGAGAAGGCATGAAGACTAATGGTTGAGGCCTCTTAAGTACAGTTATGCTGGGACATGTTCTTTTCTTAGAATTGATGTGGACCCAAGAATGTGAACTACAAGGACAGCAGACCTTTGGCAATTTAATTTCACCCTGAATCCCTTTCCTAGCCGAGCGTTTCTACCTTCCAGCTCATTCCTAGAGATCCATTCTGACAATTTCACATGGTAGGAAGGTTGTGGAAATGGCCAAAATGAAGGAGAGAAAATTAGACTGTATCTAGGAGGAAACAGTAAGGCCATCCTTTTCTATCAGCCATAGAAGCCAGAATCCTGGCTCTGATTCCTTCAGAGGCAAGAGAAATATTGTCTTTAGGCACAGTCAATAATGCAGAATGTTCTAGCCTGTGCTATTTGAGTAAATGAGAGGAAGGCGAATAATATATATGCCTCAGTTTTTGGCAACTGATGACAAAGTTTGGCCTGATTTGATGCTTCACTGTCTGGCAGTACTTCTCCTGCTCATCAACCTGACATCCTGAGCAAGAAAGTGTATTCCAAGGCAGGTGATCACTTATGTTTTAATGCTGGCTTGTATTAAATTCATCTTCAACAAGATGAAGCTCCTCTTGCTGAACTTCTACTGGAGGGGGGAATTGAGGTCTAAATCTTTACCCTGCTCTTCAAAATGATGGCAACAGCCTGTCCACTGCCCAGATATAGTGACTGCTGTCCTTAATCATGCTTAAGTCACACTGTGAGTTCGACTTTTCCTTCGTGGAATACCTCATATTAGGATGAGAGGCTCATGTCACCTAAGAAATGCATGCCAGCCATTTGTTTAAATTATGAGCAAACCTCTGAGTGTGGCACACTTTGGAAGAGAGTCCACATGGATTTATTTAGTCCCTACATCATCTGTGTTGCAATGTTGCATTCATTATCTCTCCTCCCTTAGCTCCTGGCTTTCCCTCAGTCACATTGCCTTGCCATTGTCTATGATCCTTCACTTAAGAACAGGGATGAACCGGCTGAGTGATACACTCTGTATATTGGATCTTAGGCCCCGTATATTGAGATCACACACACTTATAACATGGAAGTGACCAGCAGTGAACACAGACCAGAAAGGGAAAAAAAATACTACTCCCAATAGCCTGGAAAGTAAGCCATTGATTGTACTTTTGTAAACAGGAGTTTAATATGTGTTTAATACACCTTCAAAAGAAAACCAGTGATGTGCTGGAGGTCATTTCATAGGTATCTTGTTTCTGTGTGCACAAGTACAACTGTCCCTGAGTTGACACCCAACTGATAAGATTTCAAAACACGCTCGTACAATGCTGGTATGATATGTTTGTCAGTTAAGTTTGTATGCTCTATCTCTTATTTATAGTAATGGGTCAATTCTATGCATGGTGTTAGTCCTGGTTGAGATCCAACAAGACTATGCAGTGCGTATGTTCAAAGGCAAACTTGTTCACAGACAAAAAAGTATCAATAGAGTGTATGTGCATGCAGAGTTAACAATCATCAACATAATTGTTATTTCTCTTCAATTCCCCAAAATTTTGTGCTGAGTTTTTTTGGTTTGGTGGATTGTTTTGGAGAGGTTTTTTTTTTTTTTACTTTGGCATTATTCATTCAGTCCATTGCATTTTGTGTGTTGAATTCTCTTGTGCTGCTTTTTTTTTTTTATGGAAAGTTTACAGGGCATTTAAAAATGTGGAAAGATAGCTATGGCAAGTCTGAAGTATGTGTAAAGGGTGATATCTTACATTTCTTGCCTGCAAGGTTAGATTTAGGAATAGACATCACTGATTAAGGTTTATTTTTTAAAAATGTAAATATAACTCTCATTTTGACTAAACATTAATTACATATGTTCTTCTAGGTTGTTCTCTTGCCCTGTAGGAGGTAGTGGAAGGAAAACATTGTGTCTTGTGTGAGAGATGAGAAACACAGATTTAGCCTAGATGTCCTAATATTAAAGTAATTAAATTAGAATCCACATATGCCAGAAAGGCCAGGCTTAAGGCTACCAGATCTGGGCTGCACAAATCCAGAGGAACAGTAGATGACAGCAAAGATTTAGCATTAAGAGCTGTGGTGGTGCAATGGTTAGAATGCAGTACTGCAGCTTCTTCTGCTGACTGCTGGCTACCTGCAATTTGGCAGATCGAATCTCACCAGGCTCAAGGTTGATTCAAACTTCCATCCTTCCAAGGTGGGTAAAATGAGAACCCAGATTGTTGGGAGAAATATGCTGACTCTGTAAACCACTTAGAGAGGACTGTAAAGCACTGTGAAGCAGTATATAAGTTTAAGTGCTATTGCTATTTTATGTATTTCTGTTCAAGATATCTGATTTTTGCAGCTCTGGAGAATTATTCTGAGTAGCACTGAAACATTTGAAACTTTTTTGAATTTAGTTTTGTTGAAATACAGGATACCCAAACTGATTTAAGTTCAAACTTCAGCCAACCTTAAAAATCTGATTTGAAAATTGACAGAACTTTTGGTGTATATTCGTTTCAAGCTGAAAACAATGCACTTTTTCTATTTCATGTCCTTAATATCTAGTCACTGTAACTTGTAAACATGGATAATGATTTGGTGTGAATCCAATTAATTGTATTGTTAGTTGTCCATAATTCATGTTAATAAGCTATAAATCAGTTCATGCCAATTTATAATAACCAATTTTGGGACAAGTAAGCTTAAATGGAAGTGCTACCATATGTAAAATAAAATACTGACACAATTATTGCTAGCATTAAATTTTAAACATGAATTTTTCAATTACATCAATAATTAACAAAGAACAATCAGACCAACTAGCTTATATTATATCTGTGGCTTCCAGATGTATTGAACAAAAAATGTCATTTATCTCCAACTATTTCCTCTGTCTTTGTGTATTGGTGCACTTCAAAGTATCTTCAGTGGCATCTTGATTTCATTTTACTTTAAGAACATTTAAAAATGACTCCAAAGTAAACATTTTACAATGAAGCTCCATGAAAATCTCAGTCATTGAAATTTAGGAGTTGTATTTTTTGCTACTTGATCTGTTAACCAGTGATATCTCAAATTCCAGAGGCTACTCAGTATATTTCTTGGAGCATGGAAGTCTTTTTTCTTTAGATGTGTAGCTAAAAAAAGTTCATTATATTAGTTTAGTTTACTTTATTCTCATTGCATTTCGTACAACAAAATCAAACACCATCTTCAGTGCACATCATGACCATGAAAATAAACACAAACACAACATCCTTCACACTTCACACACTGAACTGGAAACCCCTGACACCACACCAACACTACACTATTCAGCAGAATTCAAAAGAGCTACTGCCTGGGATAGAAGCTGTTTTCCAACCTATTTGTCCTTGTTTTTATTATTCTGTCCCGTCTGCCAGATGGTAATAATTAAAAAAAAAAAAAAGGTTCC
>BHFT01032912.1:0-19582 GCA_004320025.1 Laticauda laticaudata
GAAAGTCACTTTTGAACTTCTCTTAATAGCGTTCCCTGAATGTAGGACATAAAATATTATATTAGGAGGCCAATGTGGCAAAAGAGATACAGATGCTGACATGAAGAGCTTTTAAAGACAATAAACTTACATTTTGAACTAAAGCCAAACTGCGTAACGTGTGGCTTCAAAGTAGTGGATGTACATAGAGAGAGACTGTGGACTGCCTGCAGCTGCTGGACCAGGTAACAAGAGGCCACTTGGGCCACCATCTTAAATCTGATTGCCCTCTTATTCCAGAAGGCAACTGCTCACAAACTGTCATTATTTACCAGAGACTTTCACTGTACGATGGTGTGCTTTAATCATTCATTGCCACACGATCGTCTTTAAAGTTTTGCAGAATGTATCTGGCATGTTCGGGTTTAATTATCGTTCCCTTTTAGAATAGCTGGTTGCCCACTACAGAGTGGCACCCGTTCAATTAAATAAAAAATAAAAAACCAGAGGAATATTCTCGATCTTTCCTTTTAGTGAAAAAGGGTGATTCAATGAAATAATCTTCATTCAGAATAAATGCTGAATGATAGCTGTGGTAATCAGTGTAAAATCTGCTCTTCCTTCCTGGTTGCATTTATGATGGAGTCCAGGTGTTCAACGTTATATATTCATGAGATAATGATTCCCTTGATGTTAAGGCTTTTACAGTTGGGGGGGGGACGAATGCAAGTGGGAAACCCTCTGTCCTGAGATGCTTTGTACCTTGAGGAAGAATCTGACAAAGGGAAAAAAGAAAGCAAAACTGAAGAATTTGCTTTCTTCCAATGCAGCTGCCTTCTATCTTTCACATTAATAATCATTACCCTTATTTGTTACAATAAATAATTTCATTTAAATGAGAAAATGAGTCCTAATGAAATAAGAGGCTGCAGATATTAACAAGCAGCAGAGGGTGCATCTAGCAATAAGTAGTGGAAAGTAAATTAATCTGAGAGAAGACAAATTGAGCTTAGCAGTTTATTGTAATTAGGTGAAAACAATTTATTGAAAATGATGGGAAATGTATTACTACCAGCTTGCCACTATGATTAGGTGTTACAGTAGCAAACTATTTCTTATTAACAGTTCAGCACTGTGCACGAATTTCAGTGTGGGCTGTGCTTCTGGCCATACCCAACTTGATGTGTTGATTTCTATGATGTTCATTCAGATGTAAGTCCTACCGTGGAAGTTAAGACCTCAGAAATGGCCTGAGAAATAGAGTTTTAGAACTGGAGACAAGTCTTGATTTACAGATACCAGATTAACATGTTGCTATCTTTAAAGAAAAGATGTCAGTTCTGAATGGACATATATTTCATATTTTACAGCCGGAAAGTATTTTAGGCTGTGGTGTGTTTTTTTGTGCCCTTTTGTTGTTAGGGAAAGAAAGGAAAAAAATCTTTTTTTATTTATTTATTTTTTTCATCCCCTCCCATTCTTTCTTTAAAAAGTTTGACAACTTTGGCGGTTGAGTATGAAGGAAAGACCAGAGATCTATTGACATTACCCAGCCTCCATTCTTTCTTTATTAACATATTAAGTTTTACACCTTCTAAACTTTCCATGTTCTTTCATCTTTAATATATTTTTCTCACACTTTTCTCTTGAAGTAGGAGGAAAAGATGTTTGAAGGAATTTCCAACTGGTGCAATGCCCTCTAATGAAGACTTTCTTCCCTTAAATGCAGATATATCTCTCTGTATATCATTCACCAATAAGAGGCTCTTTAGAGACAAAAATCTCTAAATTTTTGCAAGTTTCTCTCAACTGGTGGCCAAAGTTTTTATTTTCTTTTTTTAAATGAGAAGAAAATATCAATTTTTCTGTCTTTTATCAAAAGCTTTTGTCCAGGAGACCTGCACTCTCTTGAAAATGTTTCCAACACTTTTCGTAAAATTGAAGGGAAAGACATTTGTAGGGGTCTTTTTAAAATACAAATGAGAACATCCATGAGGTGAAGAGAATGGAGAAAGTGTATAGGTAATCAATAGCTGTTACAGGATTTTTCATGCCTCCTACAATCAAAAAAGCACAAAATTATTCTCCCAAAGAAGTCTGAAGACCCCGAGAATGAATTAGAAAAATAGAAGGAAGCTTAAGGAGGATTTGGTTATCAGCATTAGTTCAACTGTATGGCTGTAATGGAATGTGGTTTATTTTTGAGTTATATATATTGTGTGAGTGAAGTGATGGGATTCAAATTTTTTTACTACCGGTTCTGTAGCGTGTTGGTGGGTGAGATGTGCTTGGTGGGTGTGGCAGGGGAAGATACTCTAAGATCTCCATTCCTACCCACTCCTGGAGAAGTTACTGTAAAATCCCATTCTTTCACCACTAACCTTGCTTTCCACATCCATTTCTCCTGTGTAGGGCAACAAAAAGAAGAGCCAGCCAATTAGCTGGGATTCAGGAGGCAGAGAATATTATGGGGCGGGGCCATCAGAGGTGGTATTTGCCAGTTCTTCGAACTACTCAAAATTTTCTGCTACCAGTTTCCAGAATGGTCAGAACCTGCTTGAATACCACCTCTGGAGTTGGAATGATTTGAACCCACAGTTTGATAACTTTAGCATCATATGCATGGCTTTATTATTCTGAATTAATTTAATAAACATGGTTAAACAAGTATAGCTTTAGTATTGGTGAAAATTCCAGTGTGTGTGGGGTCTTTGTTTTTATTGCTGTGGTGCTGGTAGATTGTCACTTATTGAAGTTGTATCCCTCCAATGATGACTGGGGGTGTTGCAGAATCACATTTCCCAGAATCCAGCCAGTATTGTAGCAGGAGTCTTCTAAACTTTTGGTTTAAATATAATTGCAGACTTGTTATTAAGTAGCATTATTCAAGAAAAGCTTATTTGTTAATAACAGAAGAGAATCTTATTTTCTGATAATGGGCACTTCATAGATGGGAGATGACAGCAGGTTTTTACTGTCAGGAATAAAATACTGTCTATTTTAGTTGTATCCACTCTATATTTTCCTAAGCTTTTAGCAGATGATTTTTGTTCTTTTTTGTCACTGTCTTCATGTTTAAATGGAGTCAATCTATGCTACTCCTACTCTGCACTTATTCCAACTTTATTTCTACACTTGGTTAGACTGAAGATATGTTCCATGCACTACAGCATACAGTTAATGTTTATAGCTTGGTGAGAACAAAGATTATTTTTATGAATTGTTCCTGCTGGCAGTGGCAGCATTTTCTACAGAGAAAGAACTGATGCTTGTTTTTAGCTCACACGGTAAATATTACTTGTAAATTAAGATTTTAAGCACGAAAAATATAATGTATTTTCGCTCTGTTTGTGGTCATTTTCTGAATTACTCTTGCAATTTCTATTTCTTGTTTCTGTCTTAGGAGGGTGTTTTATCGGAAATAGTTTACAAAATTAATTTGATGACTGCATCAGCTTCAGTTTGGTTATCTTATGTTCTCATTTAAGCTTACAACCTGATTAGCTTTTATTTGGAAAATACAGTTTTTTTATTCAAAAAAATACAAGAACAACATTTCTGCTTTGTAGAAGTTTCTTCTTTCTACATATAGAGTAAATGTAGGCAGGAGAGAGAATAGATTTCTTGAATTGTATAATTTTGGAAATTTTGGTAACAGCATTGTGTTTAAATTGTTTTTTTTTTGTCTATGTATTGTATTCATGCTAAACTGTTAATCTTTTATAAAATTGTAGTTGGAGTTACTATTTGATTGTGTTTTTAGATACAGTTTCAACTACTGTAATATTTCTGTAAATTGAAGCCTTAAAAAATGGATGTTGTGTTAATAAATCAATATAACTTAATTATTGCACAGAAATTGGATAAAATTGGCAAGAGATCTGTTCTGTAATTTGCACAAAGTTGTTTTTTTTTTTGGTTTTTGTTAGAGGGAATAGATTTAATTGAAGCTTTGGGAAAAGATCTAATGAGCAGGTTACTAATCATCAAATAAAGACTGCTTCATTTATGCTTATGCAAACAGGTCTCTTAAATGGTTCCTGTAAGCATTCCAAGACTTACAGGATCCATTCAGCAGATGTCGAGTACATTGCAATAATATAAGTCAGCGCTCTTTAATATTTAATAATTGAGGTGATTTTCATGCATTTTGATGTTATGATCCACAAACTTTTTCTTATAGATTTTTTTAATAAACATTGCTGTATTTTTGGAGGTTCCTTGTTTTTCAACTTTGTCCACATCTAATCTCTGATTTATTGCTTGATTTTAGTTGCTTTGACTTTTCCAAGTAAAACAAAAAAAAAAAGTGACAAAATATTTTTGAAAGATAAATGTCTAATGGAGTATAAGAAAATTTTAACCTTCTTCAAGTTATTGTAATTCCTGTCTCACTTTCTTCTCCTTTTTGCTAGTTCTCATTATGTTGATGGTATAGAACTGTAATAGGGAACAAATCTTGGATGGAGATGGGAGTGAATAATTGGATGATTTAGAACAGATTGCTGAGGAATGCTTGGGTATCATATTGTCTTTTCCTTGCTGCCAGTGAATGAAGACAATAGTAAGGTCAATACACAAATTCCACAAGGTGCAATGTTAAATGTTTGTATTGCTAAAAAGGCTGTCGCCCTTTATCTCATCTTAACCAGCTTCTAATGATTATATGGGAAATCACTCTTTAAACTGAATTTAATGCAATATAAGCAGTTTTTGCTTTTCTGGTGTAATTAATGTATCTCAGGTCTTTGAATATAGGTTTAGATTGACTGTACATGAAGTGTAGCAATGCAATAGCACTTAAATATTACTCTTATACATGTTTTACAGCCCTCTCTAGCGTTTACAGAGGTCCAGATATTCCCAACAATCTGGCTCTTTTACCAACCTCAGAAGGGTGAGGGTTGAGTACTTGAATGTGAATGAATGCTGGCAGTCAGAGAATTAGCTGCAATATGATTCCCCTGAGCCTTCAACCATGGATCATATCTTTACAACAACAAAACTATTTCTTAAAGTTATAAGAGTTTTGTATAAGGATTTCCCCATTCTGATTGCATTGATTCAGTGACCAATCATATAAAATTTCACCAGAATGGAAGAGAAGACAGTGTAACAGCATGTTTCAATGAACATTCTTCCTGGATCCTCATAATCTTTAAGGACCTGAATTTTCATCAAGAAGGTTGAGTGTGTTGCCAAGAACTGGCATGTACAGAAGGTGAAAAACAAAAAGGAACAATATGTCTGATGTAAGCCCAGGCTGAGGAGAGGTGGTTCAGCCCGGTACCAATTGCATGACTTTCAAAAGGGATGCATGCAGGAGAATTTTTTTTTTTAAAAACAATGCAAAACCAAATTTTTACAAGAAAAACAGATGGACGGTGTGTCAACATGGACACACCGGGAAGGGGATGGGTCGAGGGGAAGTGGGGGTGGCTCACAGACACAAACACTCCAAAGCTCGGATCAGATCAACTACAAAGAGGGCAGAATGGCCAAGCAAGAAAGGTTGTTCCTTCTGTGCCAGCTTCTTGAATCCTCACGCCAAAAGAAAGAGAGGCAACATGCTTAGCATTAGTCAGAGGAATCTGATAGCGCACCAGCCATGCTAAAGTGTTAACTGCAAGACGTGGCTTTTAAAATGAGGAGGATAAACTGGAGAGGAGGGGCAGGTGGGCGAGAGAAGCCACACTTTCTTCATTCATATAGACTAAAAAGTGAATCATTCTTCCTTGCCCAGTTGAAAGTAACTATGCTGGGCTGCTGGACTCCAATGCGTACTTCGTCCTCACTCCCCCATTTCCCGATCTGCTTCGCTGCGCCTGGCAGCCCCCACTTTTAACAAGACTCTTAGTAATGGGTTAGGGTTCACGTTGGTGCAGGGCTAATTGAACAGGGTAGTGGCCAGTAGGAAGGTGAGACCCTTATGCTGGTCATTTTTAAGTGTAGGTGGAGTATGGGTGGCCCATATTAGTCCGCCATTGTCCTCCGCAAATCTTCATAATCCTCTTGGTCGAGCCCTGGTTAACAGCCAATAGCACTTTTGACTGTTGATTATATCACTTAGTGACTGCTTTACAGCCCTTGTCTCACTCAAAGTGTTACAGAGTCAGCATATGGACCCCAACAATCTGGTCCTCATTACCAACCTCAGAAGGATAGAGAGCTGTCAACCTTGAACTGTGAGAATCGAACTGCTGAATTACTGCGGAAGTAGCCTATAGTACGCATTTCAACCATGCTGTAATAGTTGAAGAGTTAGAGAGGGGGGTCAAACTGGTGCACAACCACCCCAGTTTCTACAAAGGGAAAAAAACATTGCAAAATGTCATGATGATTGCAGACACGATGCTGTGAGTCTTGACACCTGTGGAGTAGAGTGAGCACTCTAAGTAGATAACATTAAGGTAGCTAAAATTCATTTATGATAGTTTCCAATAACAGGTATTGGTTTATATTGTGATTGTCTTGTAAGTCATTTTTTAGCAATAAGCACTAAAGTTTACAACTTGTGTCTAAGCAGTATATTCTGGAAATTATGTTTAATACAATTTGATACTGATCTCATCCAAGCCATATGAAATTCTTTCATTCTACTTTGTACTCCATGGGAAGAATTTGTCAGCCGCATTTCAGTTCTTTGAATTTGGTTGTCTCTAGAGAATTGAAAATGGACAGCAAATGATTATTGTTCCAGAGATGTTGTTGGGAGATTTTAAATGTTAATAATGAACTTGTCTTGTTCTAAATGCGTGTGTTCACCTAGCCTAAGGTAAATTGTTCATTCTTATGTTCTGTTATCTGCACAAAGGATTTTACACTATAACAGGCCCTTGCAATAATGGTTTGATGAAAGTGTCAAAAGAGAGAACTCTTGGGAATATTAGTTATTTTCCCTTTTTCTCACATGCTTCTACTTTGTTTTGTATAATTTCTTGTACTCTAGGGATGATGATGGGAAAGAATGAATGATGTCCTGTAGCTCTGAATAAATCACAAAGATACATAAAACCCTGTAGCAATAAGTTATTTACATCAAATAATTGGCTGAGAAATGAGAAGATAGAAGAATAAGTTTTGCCTGTTGTTTTTTAAAGCAAGCCAAAGACCATAGTTTGACAATTCATTTTATAAAAAAAAAATTCAGATGCTGATAGTTTGAGTGAAGATATTGTTAGATGACCAGAAGTTGAACACAATCTTGCCTATTGCCGTTATAGTTATGAAACATCTACATCACCTTCAACTAAATCTTGAGAACCAGAATATGCAAGAAGATCAGAAGCTTCCATGCTCCATAAGGCTCTTTCAATACTTTTGAGCTCAAAGCTTGGTATCCTAATGGCCTGATCCCTGTTCCTAAGTGTGCAAGATTTGGCTTGTGTGCCACAAATCACCAGTTCAATCCTAGGAAAGAATGGGTGTTTGGAGAAAGCTACGTGAAAAACACCCTTTCTATCTATGCTGTGAGAGAGCCCAGGACAGGATGGGTTGACTCCTTCCTATAACGTCAATTTAGTGAGTCTGTACTAGATATAAAAGCCAGCCCCTGGAGAGACCCCAGCTTTGGCAAAGATTACTTGACAGACCGAAAGGTGCCTCTGAAAGCCCAAAATAAATACAGAAATATGTTTCACACTCTACGACAAATCAAGGGGAGGGGCTGGGCTCTCTCGCAGCATAGATAGAAAGGGTGTTCGCAAGTAACTCTAGCAATGCCCATTCTCTTCCATGCTGCATTGAGAGCCCAGGATGGACATACAAAGCTTGCATGTCTCATGCAGGCCTTGCATTTCTTTTGTCTCACGCCAACTGTGGAACCACTCGTGGAACACCGTCTGCTGAAGGCTGCAGTCGAGAGCAAAAAGCATCAATGGTAGTGTCTCGATTGACAAGGGATGGGATGTCCACTGGCACCGAAAAACTCCTCCAAGGATGCTAGGGTCAGCCAGGAGCTAAAGTGGTTGCGCTTCTGGTATTAGACGCGTGCGCGTCAGACCTCGGGGAACCGAAGGGCCGCAGCTTTTGATTAGCCTGCTCAATGCAAGACTGACCAACTGCTATAGTAGAGAAGAGCCTTGTGCCCAAGTGAGAAGGAAAAAGGAAACAAAATGGCTTCTGACTTCCTAGAGGAGAGTGCACTTAATGTATATTCTAAGAGCCCTTTTTACATCTAGCGGTGTGCCACTGCCACTTTAAGTCATGGTGCGGTAGACGGACAAAAGTCAGGCAAATCAATTCCTGGACCGCTGAAACAGTTGTTTGTAACCTTCGAATTAAATGAGGGTTCCAATTGAAGAAACAACCTATCATCGTGAAAGGAACAAAGTCCTGTCTGAGAAAGAGCAGCAACGAGAACCCTCCTGCAGAAAGTAATGGCAACAAGGAACATTAAACTTCAGAATCAGCGAAAAGAGACAGACAGCTGTTTCTAATGGGTTCAAAGGGGATTTTGTAAAGGCATTAATATGAAGGTCCCAGAGAAGTAACTGTGCAACCGCCGGCAGGTGCAGGTTGGAAGCGCCCCTTTTTCAAAACTCCTGACTGAAGATGTGATCGGATAAGCGAAGGAATGAACCCCAGAAAGACGAAGAGAGGCTGTAACCTGCCCTGCATAAGGTGTTGGGGGCCAAACTTCTCCAGCCCATGATAAGTGAAGAGCTAGAATCTTGAACAGGAGAAAGACCCTCCTGAGGCACATCGTGACAAGCCTTCCAGGTGGATACATAAGATGCACCTTGTAGGAAGGTTTGTGAAATGGCAGGATAGCTTGAGGTGACCTTTCGGAAGATCAGCCTCCTCTAGCCACTGCCACCTTTCAAGTGCCACATGGTCGCCTGAACCACTGCCGGGCTCTGGGTGGAGCAGGGCCCCTGTGAAGGGAGATTAGATGGGCTGGATCCTCATGGAAAGCCATAAAGACATAAGACTAGAACATGAAAGCCTGTCACTGATTGCCCTGAAATGCTTGAGAGCCAGAAAAATGCGCTTCTGAGCTCTAGCAATTTCATGGGAAAGGGTCTGCCTCTTATCTGGCCCAAACACCCTGAAGCTGACTCTTGGCCTGCATATT
The DNA here is from genome assembly GCA_004320025.1 of Laticauda laticaudata. NCBI lineage: Eukaryota > Metazoa > Chordata > Lepidosauria > Squamata > Elapidae > Laticauda > Laticauda laticaudata. The sequence goes on from BHFT01032912.1 coordinate 9,056, forward strand.
GGATAACCCCAATCCAGGAGCTGGCATCGGTGCTTAATCACTACCTATCTGGTCTCTGAACAGGAGTCCCTCCAGATTGATGGGGAATGCACCACACTGAGAGAGTCTCCGGTTCTCGTGTAGGAGTGGGACCTCGTGGTTATGAGTGGCTGGTCCTGCTCATGGTAGGCAAGCAGGAACTATTGGGGTTGGAGTGGAACGAGCCACGAGGACGATACTATACTTCACAGGAGACCATCTTCCCCAGAAGTTTGGAACAGCAGTGACAGGGGGACTCCTGTTCATGAACCCAGATAGGCTAGTGATACATCACCGATGCCAGCACTCCTGGATTGGGTTTTTTCATATGCCAGGGCCAAATAGCTCAGGGTGTTTGGTCCAAGATCAGAGCAGACCTTTTCCCATAAATTGGCTAGAGCTCAGAGCCATTTTTTCTGGCTCTCAAAGCATTTTCACTGGGCAATCAGTGACCAGCTTTCATGTTTCTATCCTTATGTCTTTATGAGCTTCTCCATGGAGATCCCAGCCCCATCTAATCTCCCTTCACCAGGGGGCCTGCTCCACCCAGAGCCACAGTGTGTTCAAGTCTGACAATGTGCACTTGAGTGGCAGTGTACGAGGAGGTATCTTCCAGAAAGGTTTCATCCTCACTATCCTGCATTTCAACAAACCTATTACAAGGTGCATCTATGATGCCACCCCCATGAAGGCTTGTTTCACCGATGTGCCTCAGGTGAGGGTCTTTCTCCTGCTTCAGCCAGTTGGTAAGAAAGTTCTTAGCTTCCTTATCACTGGGCTGAGAAAGTTTCGCCCCAACACCTTATGCAGGCAGGTTACAGCCCTCATCTTCGGTCCCTTTCATGGGTTCATTTCCTTCCTTATCCCATCACACTTCGTCAGAGGTTTTGAAGGGCTTCCAAACCTGCACCCTCCGCGGCTCACAGGTTGTATCCTTCCTGGCGACCTTCATAAATATAATGCCTATTAAAAAATACCCCAATAATAAATGAACCCACAATTTAGAACAGTGTCTTTCTTTTCCTGACTCTGAAGTTAATGTTCCTTGTTGCCATTTACTCTGCCAGGAGGGTTTCGACTTGTTTTATTTTTTTCTGCTCTTCTCCATCAGACAGGGACTTTGTTCCTTTCACGATGATAGGGTTCGTTCTGCATCGTGGACCCCTCATTTATTCCGAAGGTTACACCTGGTTTCCAGGTCCCAGGAAATTTTGATTTGCTGACTTTCTTGTCTCTACCCGCACCATGACTTAAGTGCAGTGGCACACGCTAGATGTAAAAAAGGGTCTTAGAATATACATTAAGTGCACTTCCTCCCTCAGGAATCAGAAGCCATGTTTGTTTCCTTTTTTCCCTTTCACTTGGGGCAGCCTCTTCTCCGACTATTAGCGTCTTGGGTCAGGTCTTGCATTGAGCAGCCTTACAAAGCTGCGGCCCTTCGCGGTTCCGAGGTCTGACGGCCGCACTCTACCAGAAGCGCAACCTTTGCTGCGCTGGGGCGACCCTAGCATCCTTGCTGAGGAAGATTTTGATCGTGCGGCACGTGGACATCCCATTCCTTTCATCAGACCACTAACCATCTGGACTGCTTTTGCCTCGCGACTGCCAGCCTTCAGCAGAACAGTGCTTCCACGAGTGGTTCCACAGTTGGCTTGATGAGCAGACAAGGCCCTGCCCATGGACATGCAAGCTTTGTATGTTCCCATCCTGGGCTCTCAATGCCGATGGAAGCAGAATGGGCATTGGTAGAAGTTACTGTGAACACCCTTTCTATCTATGCTGCGAGAGAGCCCAGCCCCTCCCTTGATTTGTCCGTAGAGTGTAAGACATATTTCTGTATTTATTTTGGGCTTTCAGAGGCACCTTTCGGTCTGTCAAGTATCTTTGCCAAAGCTGGGGTCTCTCCCAGGGGCTGGCTTTTATATCTTAGTACAGACTCAGCTAATTGACGTCATAGGAAGGAGTCAACCCATCCTGTCCTGGGCTCTCTCACAGCATAGATAGAAAGGGTGTTCACGGTAGCTTCTACCAACACCCATTCTTTCCTAGGATTGAACTGGTGATTTGCTGCCAATCAACCAAGCAAATCTTGCACACTTAGGAACAGGGATCAGGCCATTAGGATACCAAGCTTTTGAGCCTCAAAGTATTTGAGAAGAGCCTTATGGAGCATGGAAGCTTCTGATCTTCTTGCATATTCTGGTTCAAATTTAGTTGAAGGTGATGTAGATGTTTCATACTATAATGGCAAGTAGGCAAGATTGCTGTTCAACTTTCTGGTCAATCTAACATATCTTCACTCAACTATCAGATTCCTGAAGTTTTTTTTTTATAAAATGAATTGTCAAACTATGGTCTTTGGCTTGCTTTAAAAACAACAGGCAAAAACTTCATTTCTTCCTATCTTCTCATTTCTCAGCCAATTTATTTGATGTAAATAACTTATTTGGGTACAGGGTTTTATGTCTTTTGTGATTTATTCAGAGCTACAGAGACATCATTCATTTCTTTCCCATCATCATGCCCTAAGAGTACAAGAAAATTATACAAAACAAGTAGAAGCATGCGAGAAAAGGGAAAATAACTAATATTTCCCAAGAGTTCTCTCTTTTGACACTTCTCAATCAAACCATATTGCAAGGGCCTGGTTATTAGTGTACAATCCTTTGTGCAGATAACAGAACATAAAATGAACAATTTACCCTTAGGCTAGGGTGAACAACTGCATTTAGAAACAAGACAAAGTTCATTATTACATTTAAATCTCCCAACCAACATCTCTTGGGAACAATACATCATTTGCTGTCCATTTTCAATTCTCTAGAGACAACCAAATGTCAAAGAACTGAAATGCTGCCTGACAAATTCTTCCCACTGGAAGTACAAAGTAGAATGAAGAATTTCATATGGCTTGGATGAGATCAGTATCAAATTGTATTAAACATAATTTCCCAGAAAATATAGCTGCTTAGACACAAGTTGTAACCATTTAGTGCTATATTGCTAAAAAGACTTACAAGATCAATACAATATAAACCCAATACCTGTTATTTGGAACTTATCATAAATGAATTTTAGCTACTTAATGTTATCTACTTAGAGTGCTCACTCTACTCCACAGGTGTCAAACTCACAGCATCGTGTTGCCATCACATGACATTTTGCAATGTTTTTTTCCCTTTGTAGAACTGGGGTGGTTGTGGCCACCAGTTTGACCCCCCTGCTCTACTCTTCAACTATTACCAGCAGTGGTTAGAATGCTGTACTATAGGCTACTTCCGCCAGTAATTCAGCAGTTCGATTCTCACCAGTTCAAGGTTGACAGCCTCCTATCCTTCTGAGGTTGGTAAAATGAGGACCCAGATTGTTGGGGTCCATATGCTGACTCTGTAAACCACTTTGAGAGGGCTGTAAAGCACTAAAGTGATATATAAGTCAAAGTGCTATTGCTGTTAACAGGGCTGACAAGAGGATTATTAAATGCTGGAACAAGACTAATATGGGCCCCCTCACCTACACTTTAAATGACCACAAGGGTCTCCCTTCCTACTCCCCACTACCCTGTTGCATTAGTCCCTGCACCAACGTAACTCCTAACCAATCTAGAGTCTTGTTAAAAAGTGGGGGCTGCCAGGGCAGCGAAGCAGATCGGGAAATGGTGGAGTGAGGACGAAGTACGGCATTGGAGTCCATGCAGCCCACAATAGTTACTTTTTCAACTGCAAGAAGAATGATTCACTTTAGTCTATATGAATGAAAGAAAGTGTTGCTTCTCTCGCCCACCTGCCTCCCTCCTCCTCCAGTTTATCCTCCTGCATTTTAAAGCCACGTCTTGCCAGTTACACTTTAGCATGGCTGGTGCGCACAGATCCTCTGACTAAGCTAACAGTGTTGCCTCCTTCCTTTTGGCGTGAAGGATTTCAACAAGCTGCACAGGAAGGACACACCTTTCTTGCTTGCCATTTGCCCTCTTATGAGTTGATCTGATCCAGCTTTGGAGTGTTTTGCTGTGAGCCACCCCCACTGTCCCCCTCACCCCCACCCCTTCCCGGGTGTGTCCATGTTGACACACCGTCCCACTGTTTTTCTTTTAAAAAATTTGGTTTTGCAATTTTTTTAAAAAAAAAAATTCTCCTGCATGCCTCCCTTTTGAACTCCATGGGCAATGTACCGGCTGAACCCACCTCTCCTCAGGCCTGGCTGTTACATCAGACATATCTGTTCCCTTTTTGTTTTTCAACCTTCTTGTACATGCCATGTTCTTGCACACACTGCATCTTCTTTGGATTGAGAAATTCAGGGCCTTTAAAGATTATGAGGAATCCAGGGACAGAATGTTCATTGGAACATGCTGTTACACTGTTCTTCTTCTTCCATTCTGTGAAATTTTATATGATTGTGTGCACTGAAGTCAATGCAATCAGGATATGGGAAATCCTATATACAATAACTCTTATTATACTTTTAAGAGATAAGTTTTGTTGGTTGGTAAGAATATGGATCCATTGGATTTGAAGGGCTCATGTGGGGCAATCCAGTATTGCAGGCTAATTCTGCTGACTGCCAGCAGTTCGATTCTCACCAGTTCAAGGTTGACTCAGCCTCTCACCCTTCTGAGGTTGGTAAAATGTGAGCCCAGATTGTTGGGGGCAATATGCTGACTCTGTAAACCGCTTAGAGAGGGCTGTAAAACATTGTATAGCAGTATATAAGTTTAAGTGCTATTGCTATTGCTACACTTCAGGTGTAACCCAGGTCATCTAACCCTATATTCAAAGACTCTGAAGATACATTAATTACACCAGGAAAAGCATAAAACTGGCTTTATATTGCATTAATTCAGTTTAAAAGGGAGTGAGTTTCTCACATATAATTCCATGTAGAAGCTGGTTTAGATGAGAGATGAAAGGGCGACAGCTTTTTAGTCAATACAAAACATGTTAACATTGCACCTTGTGGAATTTGTGTATGTTGACCTTTACTTTGTCTTTCATTCATGGCAGCAAGGTGAGAAAGACAATGATTGATACCAAAGCATTCCTCAGCATATCCTGTTTTCTAAGATCACCAATTATTCACTCCCATCTCCATCCAAGGATTTTTGTTTCCCTATTACAGTTCTTATACCATCACATAAATGAGAACTAGCCAAAAGGGAGAGAAATGGTGGGAGGACAGGAATTTACAATAAGCTTGAGAAGGGTTAAATTTTCCTTTTACTCATTTATGAGAACATTTATCTTTCAAAAATATTTTTGTCATTGTTTTACTTGGAAAAGGTCAAAGCAACTAAAATATCAAGGCAATAATCAGAGATTAGCATTTGGACAAAGTTGGAAAAACAAGGAACCTCCAAAAATACAGCCAATGTTTATTTTAAAAAATCTATAAGAAAAAGTGTTGTGGATTCATAACATCAAATGCATGAAAATTCACCCTCAAGTTTATTAATATAAAGAGCGCTGACTTATATTATTGCAATGTACTCGACATCTGCTGATGGATCCTGTAAGTTTGAATGCTTACAGGAACCATTTAAGAGACCTGTTTTGCATACCAAAATGAAGCAAGTCTTTATTTGATGATAGTACCTGCTCATTAGATCTTTTTCCCAAGCTTCAATTAAATCTATTCCCCCACCAAAAAAAAAAAAAAANATTAAATCTATTCCCCCACCAAAAAAAAAAAAAAACTTTGTGCAAATATTTACAGGAACAGATCTCTTGCAATTTTATCCTAATTTCTGTGCAATAATTAAGTTTTATATTGATTTATTAACACAACATCCATTTTTTAGCTTCATTACAGAATATTACAGTAGTTGAAACTGTATCTAAAACACCATGCAAATCAGTAACTTCCAACTACAATTTTTATAAAAGATTAACAGTTTAGCATGATACAATACATAGACAAAAAAAAAACAATTTAACACAATGCTGTTTACCATTTCCAAAATTATACAATTCAAGAAATCTATCTCTCTCCTGCATTACATTTACTCTACTATGTAAAGAAAGAAAGAAACTTCTTACAAAAGCAGAAATGTTGTTCTTGTATTTTTTTGGAATAAAAAAACTGTTATTTTCCAATAAAAGCTATCAGGTTGTAAGCTTATAAAAATGAGAACATAAGATAACCAAACTGGAAGCTGATGCAGTCATCAAATTAAATTTTGTAAACTATTTCCATGAAAACAGCCCTCCCTAAACAGAAACAGAAATAGAAATTGCAAGAGTTGAATTGCAACGAAATGACCACAAGCATGAGGAAATACATTTATATTTTTCTTGCTTAATCTTAATTTACAAGTAATATTTACCTTACTAAAAACAAGCATCAGTTCTTTCTCTGTAGAAAATGCTGCCACTCCAGCAGGAACAATCATAAAATATCTTTGTTCTCACCAGCTATAACATTAACTGTATGCTGTATGCATGGGACATATCTTCAGTCTAACCAAGTGTAGAATAAGTTGAATAAGTGCAAGTAGGAGTAGCATAGGATTTACTCCATTAAACATGAAGACATGACAAAAAGAACAAAAATGCATCTGCTAAGAAGCCCTAGGAAATATAGAGGTGGATACAAGCTAAAATAAGACAGTATTTTATCCTGACAGTAAAACCTGCTGTCATCTCCCATCTATGAGTGGCCCATTATCAGAAAAAGATTTCTCTTCTGTTATTAACAAATAAGCTTTCTTGAATATGCTAGCTTAATAACATAGTCTGCAATTATATTGTAAACCAAAATATTAGGAAGACTCCTTGCTACAATTATGCTGGCTGGGAATTCTGGGAAATGTGATTTCTGCAAACACCCCAGGTCATCATTGGAGGATACCAACTTCAATAAGTGACAATTAAGACACAGCAAATAAAAACAAAGGCTGAATTTTCACCCAATACTAAGCTATGACTTGTTTAACCATGGTTTATTAAATTATTCAGAATTAATAAAGCCATGCATATGATGCTAAGTTATCAACTGTGGGTTACAAATCATGTCTCAACTCCAGAGGTGGTATTCAGCAGGTTCTGACCAGTTCTGGAGAACTGGTAGCAGAAATTTTGAGTAGTTCGGAGAACTGGCAAATCCCACCTCTGATTGGCCCCGCCCCCATATATTCTCTGCCTCCTGAATCCCAGCTAATTGGCTGGCTCTTCTTTTGTTGCCCTACACAGGAGAATGGAGCTGGAAAGCAGGTTAGTGGGGTGGAAAGGGAATGGGATTTTACAGTAACCTTCTCCCAGGAGTGGGGTAGGAATGGAGATTTTAGAGTATCCTTCCCCTGCCACACCCACCAAGCTACATCTCACCCACCAAGCCACGCCTACAGAACCGGTAGTAAAAAAATTTGAATCCCATCACTGTTCAACTCACACAATATATATAACCAAAATAAACCACATTCCATTACAGCAATACAGTTTGAACTAATGCTATACCAAATCCTCCTTACAGCTTCCTTCTATTTTTCTAATTCATTCTCGGGGTCCTTCAGACTTCTTTGGGAGATAATTTTGTGCTTCTTTTATTGTTAGGAGGCAGTGAAAAATCCTGTAACACTATTGATTACTAGTACACTTTTCTCCATTGCTCTTCAACCTCCATGGATGTTCTCATTTGATTTTAAAAAGACCCCTACAATGTCTTCCCTTCAGATTTTACGAAAGTGTTGGAAACATTTTTCAGAGAGTGCAGTCTCCTGGACAAAAGCTGTTTGATAAAAGACAGAAAAAAATGATATTTTCTTCCTCATTTAAAAAAAGAAAATAAACTTTGCCACCAGTTGAGAGAAACTTGCAAAAATTTTAGAGATTTTTGTCTCTAAAGAGCCTCTTCATTGGTGATGGATATACATGAGAGATATATCTGCATTTAAAGGGAAGAAAGTGCTTCACTTGAGCGCATTGCACCAGTTGGCAATTCCTTCAAACATCTGTTTTCCTCCTACTTCAGAGAAAAGTGTGAGAAAAAAATATTAAAGATGAAAGAACATGGAAAGTTTTAAGGTGTAAACTAATATTTTAATAAAGAAAGAATGGAGGCTGGTATGTCAATAGATCTCTGGTCTTTCCTTCATACTCAACCCCAAAGTTGTCAACTTTAGAAAGAATGGAGGATGATATAATAAAAGATTTCTGCTCCTTTCCTACACATGCACACACACACACCTAAAATACTTTCCGCTGTAAAATATGAAATATATGTCCATTCAGAACTGACATCTTTTCTTTAAAATAGCAACATGTTGAATCTGGTATCTGTAAATCAGACTTGGTCTCCAGTTCTAAAACTCTATTTCTCATGCCATTTCTGAGGTCTTACTTCCACGGTAGGACTTACCTCTGAATAAACATGCATAGAAATCACAGCTCAGTTGAGGTATGGCCAGAAGCACAGCCCACACTGAAATTCTGCAGTGCTGAACTGTTTAATAAGAATAGTTTTGCTACTGTAACACCTAATCATAGTGCAAGCTGGGTAGTAATTACATTTCCCATTATTTTCAATAATTGTTCACCTAATTACATAAACTGGCTAAGCTCAATTTGTCTTCTCTCAGATTAATTTACTTTCCACTACTTATTGCTAGATGCATCTCCCTCTGCTACTTGTATATCTGCAGCCACTCTTATTCATTTAGGACTATTTTCTCATTTAAATGAAATTATTTATTGTAACAATAAGGGTAATGGATTATGTAATGTGAACAGATTAGAGGCAGCTGCATTGGAAGAAAGCAATCTCTTCAGTTTTGCTTTCTTGTTTTCCCCTTTGTCAGATTATGTCTCAGGTTACAAAGCATCTCAGGACAGAAGGGTTTCCCACTTTGCATTCTCCCCTCCCCCCCAACTGTAAAGCCTTACATCCAAAGGGAATCATTATCTTCATGAATATAGTAAACTTGGAAGAATACCTGGGGATCTTCCATTCATAAATGCTACCAGGAAGGAAGAGCAAGATTTACAACTGATTACCACAGCTATCACTTCAGCAATTTATTCTGAAGAAGATTATTTCATTGGAATCACCCTTTTCACTAAAAGGAAAGATGAGAATATTCCTCTGGTTTTTTATTTTTTATTTAATGAACGGGTGCCTCTGTAGTGCAACCCAGCTATTCTAAAAGGGAAGATAATTAAACCCTGAAACATGCCAGATACATTCTGCAAAACCTTTAAAGACAGATCGTGTGCAATGAATGATTAGAAGCACATCATCGTACAGTGAAAGTCTCTGGTAATAATGACAGTTTTTGTGAGCAGTTGCCTTCTGGAATAAGAGGGCAATTGCAGATTTAAGATGGTGCCCAAGTGGCCTCTTGTTCACTGGTCCAGCAGCTGCAGGCAGTCCACAGTCTCTCTCTATGTACATCCACTACTTTGAGAGCCACACTGGTTACCAGTTTGCTTTAGTTCAAAATGAAGTTTATTGTCTTTAAAGCTCTTCATGGCTCAGCATCTGTATCTCTTTTGCCCACCATTGCCTTCCTAATATAATATTTTATGTCCCTACATTCAGGGAACGCTATTAAGAGAAGTCTCAAAAGTGAACTTTCCAAAATTAAAGCTTTTGAAAATTAAAATTTGGCCTTTTTTTTAAGCAAGATTTAAATACCCATATGTTATGGTATGTTTCTTCTTGTGATGTGCAAGAACTCACATTGTCTTAGATAATTCTCAAAAAAATGTACTTTAAACAGCACACAGATCTTGGAAGCCTAGGTAAACAAACAACAAGGTGAGCAAAGATTTACATAAAACATGGAAGGAAAAACATTCCCAAATCTCTTCAGACATTTATCTACCCAACATCATCTCAAAACTCACTATAAAGTCCAAACCCAGAGAGAGAGAAAAACAATTTGAGTAGTTGAAAAGAACACCAGAGGGAGGGAAAGATATCTAAGTGTTTTAATCTTGAGAGGTGGTAAAAGGAATATGCTAAATTTAATATTGTGGCATGGCACAAATTAGGGGGTAGATCCTTGGTGCTTTCTGAGCTTGGTTATTTCTTGCAGTTTCATTATCCAAACTTGGTAACATCATCAATTTCAACCCTTCATTTCAACCCAGATGTTAAAATATTGTCCTTTATAGGTACTGCACAAATTGTACTTACTCTGGATTTCTTGGAATTTTTGCAGCCTGCAGCAAAATACAGGGATTTTTTTTTTAATTAAAGACAAGTGCTCAGACAAAACTGCAGAAAATTTTATGAAGGTATTCTGGAAACTTGCCATCAACTTCACAATACTTCACCAGTTCCAAAAACTTTAGTAAAAATGCCTATATTTCCAAGGGTTCACTATAATTGACCATATCAAGAATTTTCAAACTATGGGCTGTAACACTTTGAATTGTTAAGAGACAGTTTATAATGAATATTAGGAATAGTACAGAATATTTTGCATACAGAAAAAATAGATCCACAGAGGATGCTATAGCCATCACTCTTCACACTGCTCTGACTCATCTAGAATAGCGGGGGGGGGGGCTA
>BHFT01032914.1:0-53185 GCA_004320025.1 Laticauda laticaudata
TGTTGGCTTTGGGGAGCCAAGCTGTGCCTGGATGAGAGGGAGAGATCTAGGGGAGGAGGAGGGTGGGAAGAGGTAGATGGACCTGGACTGGAGAAGGGAAAGTCTGTGAGGCCCTGTGCACCTCCTGTGTGCACTTTTCTATCTGCTTTTCTAATGCTTTATGGCACATGTTGGCATCCCTTTCTGAAGCTTTCTGAAACAGCCAAACTGAGAATGCCTAAAGGCCCAAGTTGATAAAGGCAGAGGCCTTCAACAGCTTCCCTGCACAGGCAGACACAGGTCTAGGTGCTTGCTGTTATGCCGCTGGGTTGATTGGGCTGTGAGGGTTAAGCCAATAATTTACATTTAGGAATAGCCTCGAATGTAGTAAAAACAAGACAAGGGTATAATGATCCCAAGTGTTCCTAAAGAGTAACCTCTGCTTGGGAAAGAAAGTACCTCACACAGCACAAAATGAAATACAGACAGCATGGCCTGAGGTTTTTGTAAGGAAAAAATGGCCTCCAGACGTTAACCTTTTGGCACGCTCCCCAGCAGCAAACTCCTGCTGTTTGAAGGAGTAGCCTCCGAGGGCTCTTCCTATAAGGCTAAACAGCATGGAAGGGTAGAAGGAACTAAGTGTTTAAATCTTCCACCCTTTTCAGGACAAATATGCCTATTTCATCTTACTTCCTGTAAGACTGGAAGTGATGGAACAGGCATATTATTTGCCCTGAAAAGCCTTGCAGAGGCTTTTTCCAAGACTCTGGGAGGCCGAAAAAGACCTCAAGCCAGTTGAAGAACCAGCTGTGAAGCGCAGTGCAGGTAAGATGGTGGGGGGGGGAGTGGCGGGGGGATTGCGTGCACATGCACAGGGGACATGGGGGATGCAATGTATTCTGGATGCTGAGATGCAAGTGTGTGCGTGTGCGCTAACACGTGCACAATTTTTGGCACAGAAGCCCAAAAAGGTTAGCCACCGCTGCACTTGTTCAACCAACCATTATCCATGACCTAGTTCAACATTGAACTAAGTTGCTTCCATATGAAAAAGTACCACTGGATTCCATAGAACTTAATTTAGAAAAAATATATATGCAGCATTGGTCTTTAGAAGTCCTCTGAAGATGATGCATATGTGATATATTTATACAGTTCTTATACTTTTACACAAATTCTTCCTCAATAAGAACTAACACACACATTTATTCACCTATTCAGCAATTTCCTTGTCCTCCTTTAATAATCCTTTCAGGTGTTGGAGTGACCACCTGTCTGCCTCCCTTGATTTTTTTTTTTTCTTCAAATGTAAAGAAATACGATTTTCATGTACTTAGTTCTGTGGGGGATCATTTTTTCCATTCTAATAATGTTTGAAATATCACAATTGAAGAATCTTTTAGTACCCTTCTATAAAGCATAGAATTTTTGTTTCTACTTATTAGGTGTCCAACACAAGGAAAGTTATCTAAATTTCCATTGTTGAAAAATTAAAGAATCTCTAATTAGTAATGCATCATTACATTCTTATTGAATGCATATTGTCAAAAGATAGCTACGTTGCATGAATTTCAAGTCATTAAATTTGGCAATTTGTTTAGTCTCCCAATGCATTTCTGTGAGATTATATGTAACTGCAAATCCACATTGTGGATTTGTTGAAAAAGACTCTATATTTACCATTGATGTATCTTTCTGTTGCTTTAATATAGTACTCCAAATGGCTAGCTTTCTCGATAGTATCAGAAACGAGTTAATGACAACAGACTTTGATTTCAAATCTTACCTCTTCAAGGTGATGTCCCCAGCTGCAGTTCCCTGTGTTTCTGTGTGATAATATGGAGTCCAAGGTGGAGTGGAAGGTCCATCAGTGCCATACCTAAAAGCCTTAACCGAAATGCAGGACTTTTTGGATATTCTTTAGTTATTATTTTTTATACTCAAGTAAAACAGACAAGTTCTGCCAGTTACCCTTTTACTCAAGTGATAGGAAAAATGGTAAAATGAGGGTGCTTTCTTCAGTCTTATCAGTCCACCACTGAATAAGAAAGTGTCAGATACAAAAGGAGTTGGAAAAGGAGGATAAACCATCAGGGTTCTTGATGGAAACTGTATATTTTCAAAGTCCATCAAAAAGAAATTGGTACTTGCTTTGCTGTCACAGAAGTGAGAAGGAAAGCAGCAAGGGAATTCATCAATTAAGGACTGTGATAAGTATGATCTAGACCAGTATTTTTCAGCCTTAACAACTTTAAGATGTGTAGATTTCAACTTCCAGAATTCCATCAGCCAGGAATTCTGGGAACTGAAGTCCATATATCTTAAAGTTGCAATGTTCTGCCTTATACAGAACACTGGGCCTTTACTGTGGCCAGTTCAGGCATTAGAATCAAGCAGCTTAAAACTGAAGTAGGAAAGTCTTAAATAAAAAATGGAATGGTTGGTCAATGTTATTTTATAGCACTGCTGCTAATCCATTGTGTTTTTGAGCCATCCTGGGAAACTTTAAATAGAAACAAAAACAGGCAATAATTCTTGCCTAAAGAGGAAAGCAAAAAGAGCTAGAAGGAACAATATGATGATAGTAAGAGTTGTTAATGATCCATTTTCTTTTCATAACCATTTTACATTGATTATACAGCACACGGATACTGCTGTAGCAGAAAAGCATAACTCACCACAGCATTCTCATTTCTGTCAGCCTGAATTTATCGTTAGTTTCCTTCCATTTTATCTAATATTCAAGACACAGGACAGAATGTCTTGGCTGATATTAAACTTGTAGAAAAATTAGAAAGTGTTGCAGTTTTGTCAACAGTGAAAGAACAAATAACATAGTAATGCAAGATATGTCCAGTCTTGTATGTGTCATAAAATGGCTTGCATGCAACAGATTCCCTATCAGCTTTACAAAGGACTTCTAAAGTCAAGTCTTTAAGGTTTTATGGAAAGCTAAAAGGCGTGTGGGTGTGCCAAATCTCAGGGAACAAGATGTTCCAGAAACCAGGGACTGCCACTGAAAAAGCACACTTCCTAGCTTCCATTAGAATATAATACTTCTGTTCTGACCTGGCTCACAAATGCAACAAACCCTCTGTAGTTAAATAAATGTTCCCTTTATTAGGAGCGCCAGCAGCCCTGGCACAAGGTCTCTCTCCCTCTCACAACAGGCTAACAAGTCTGTCTGGTAGGGAGATGTCTGCCACATCTGCCCCCTGCCTTTTATCTCCAGAGCTAGGATGGGACTTCGCTAGCAGCAGTGGCTCTTCCATCCCAAGGATCAGCCCATAGATTTCCACTCCTCTCCTCTGCCTTTTGGACATCTGTGTGTCAGGCACTGAATCCAGCTGTTCCTGCTCTTCTCCTCATCAACCACTTCCAGACCTGGGGGCTGTTGACTCTCCATCTAAGGATTGATGGGCAACCTAGGGTCCACCTTTGTTTCTATCTGTGACAGCTCCATTCCTTCTTCTCCCTCAGAGTTCTCAGATTGCTTTGATGCTGGCCTTGACTCCCACGCCAACTCCTCATCTAATTTGGCTTCTGGAGGGGCCGGCTGCCGAAAGGCCACAACAACTTCAGAAAGGGAACTAAGAGTGTGCCAACCCTATCTCATCTGGTAGGACAGATAGATATCCTAAGTGAGAATCAGTCCCAAATTTACCTTAACAAGTGATAACATACTGATTCTTTAGAACCAAATCTGTTTCAAAGGAATTTTTTTTGTCACTATTGTTAATGACAGTATGAGCAGAACATCTAGTACGCAATAGTATTCAGTTTGGTGAACAAAAATAAACATACCAGATAAGGCCAATATAATCCATTTTCATTTATTTATCAAGTGGTCTGCACATGAATACTTGCAATAGCTTGAATGTCAAAGATATGAATAAATATTCTTCTTGTTTACAGAAACAAAATTATCACAGTGAAATTTAATATCCATTTTCTTTTATTAATCATCAAAGCTAAGATGATGAAAGTTACAGGATAAAAGAGACCCCATGTTATGAAAATTTAATAATTCCAAAAGCTGATATCAATTGAACAAGCAATGTCAATAATATTGTAACTGATTATGTAACAGGAAATACCAAACTTTTTAGTCTGAGGAAATAGTTTTGCTTGAATCTATTCCAAATATAATTACAGATTTTTTATTTTTTTTTTAGAAAAAAAGAGAAAGAAAATGTGTGTGAGATAACTGCCAACAGAATTTATGGTACTCTTTTCAGCAAAATAATATCTAAAATATATGTTCATAAATCAAGGGAGAAGGATATTCAGTCTTTGTCTGAGATTATCAATAAAACAAACCTCAGCATACTGTCTAGTACAATACAAATGGAACATAGGAAAATGAACAGACCTTTATGTAAATAATTTCTTCATATAATGATATATAACCTTTCAACAATGAAGTCTGCTGATTCAAGAAATACTGTAATCTATCAAGATGGTATTCGATCCCCATACCTGATTTATGGGTTTTGCTTTCCAAATATACAATATTCAGATATTGTAGAAGAAAGCCTTGAAAATGACTGCCGAAAATGACAGTTGGAAGGACTCATGGTGAGACTCCCAAAGGTGCTTTTTCCGGATGCAACTGGACTTTGTTTTTTCTTTTGAAGACATTTCACTTCTCATCCAAGAAGTTTCTTCAACTCTGACAGGATAGTGGGATTTATATTCCTTATAGACAGCTGGTATTCTGCATTCTTTTAGAGCAGAGCTGTCAAATTCCTGGCCCGCAGGCTGGATGTATCATCATGTCCACACCTGGTTTGGTGAAGGGGAAAAAGTCCGGATATGCCATGTGACATCACCATGACAATGTGAGCTTGACATCCCTGTTTTAGAGGGTCATTGAAGCACTTGGAGGTTTATCTGTGTCCTCAGGGTCACCTAAGTAATGCTCCTGGTTCCTGTAGTCTGAAATTTTTCCTCTGGAAATCCATTCCTACTTCCATACCACTCAAAGGCTGTCATCCCAAACTGTACAGGTAAAAGTCTGTAGAGATTCTCAATCATCCGGGTCATGGTTGTGCAAATGGTGCTTTTTCAGGAGGCAACTGGACTTCCTTGTTTTTTTCTGTTGAAGACATTTCACTTCTCATCCAAGAACATTTGAGCTGAAGAAGCTTTTTGGATGAGAAGAAATAACAAGAAAGTCCAGTTGCATCCTGAAAAAGCACCTTTGGGACAACCATGACTTGGATGACAAAGAATCTCTACAGACTTTTGGTGACAATAATCCAGAGACCTATAGAAGAAAATATTTATAGTTCAAAGTTGAACTGTGGATTGATTGGTGCTCTCTTGAGCTTGGTTGTTTGCTTGCAGATGTTTCATTACCCGACTAGGTAACATCTTCAGTGCTGGTAAATATAGGGTTCACTTTTTGTTTATATATAGTAGCTTGCTTTGCCAGTGTTGCTGGGAGTCTGATTTTCTCTTTGGTAGTTCCTTGCTATACATATTGAAAATCATATTGAAAGAATATTGGATCATCTGTTATCTTTTTTAGTTTTACTCAACTTTTCATTTCTTTCTTTTTTTTTGAAGAAAATTTTATTGATTTTTTGAAACAAACATAAACAAACAACACAGAACATGAAAGCATAAAACCTCTTTTCTGAAAGCAGCCTGATCCTGGGTTACATCTCTTTGTACAGACCCCAGTTCAAATTCATGCTCATTTTTATATACCATTCCATATCTTATTACCATTCTACATTTTCTGTATAGCTTCTCCTTCCCCTCTTTTAACTTTCTTTAATTTTATTTTTATATTTGTTTCATCTAATATCAAAATCAGGATCATTATATTATATTTCTTTGTCCTGCCCTTATTTCAGCTGTCTAGTTATCTTTTTCATCAAACAAAATTCCTCCTGTGGTCACTGATTGAGTATAGACGCTTATTATCGTTTCCCTTACAAAATTATAACACTTAATATAGAACAATAGAACTTCCATTCGGATTTCTGCGTAGACATTTAAGGCTACACGCTACATTTTTTAAAAAGAAAAAGAAAAGAAAAATATTAATATATAAATATAATTAAAACAAATGATATATACCAATTCAATTTTTTTATTCATTATGTTTAATATTCATTTTAAATTTTAAACATTTAACACATTTACGTTTTCAAGTACGGTATCATGCTTCTATGGGAACGCTATTGTAAACTTTCCATAATTACTTCCCCTCCACTTCACTTGCATTTATAAAACTGATGTCATTAAAATGTCCATTCTTCTCTAAATTAATTCTCTCATTTAATTTCATTCCATTTTATTTTATTCACAAATGTTTTTCACTAAAATATACGTTGTTTTTCAATTTTTATCTAAACATTATTTCTAAATACAAATTATAACACCGATACAATTTCATGATGTATCTTTGCAGAATCACTTTTTTCACATTAATTTACCCCCATTATCTTCTAAATAAATCCTGTTTCTTACATCTTGCTTCCACACCCTTGTAGCCTTCTATTCCCTTCCCTCCTCATTTTGTTCTTCTCTCTGCCCTTTACCCCCCTGTCTCTCCGTGGCCCGATTCCCTTTTCTGTAATTCCCTTTTTCGGTTGCTTTCTCACATTGATATCCGACTTTTCACCTTATTTTCCCTTTTTTAGTTGTTTTTTTAGGCCTTCAAATTTCTCCATTCTCTTTCCCCTCATTTCCCTTTTCTTCCCAAGTAGATGTTACTTGTTCATTCTAAAATGGCTTCTTCTTTGTCCCAAATTCTTCTTTGTTGCGTAGTCTTTTCTTGTAAATTTCTCGATTAGGTAGAGCATCGCCATTCTAAGATTGAAAAAACAGAACCAAGAGGAGCCCTTCCTTCTTGATCCTCTTCCTTAAGTTTTTTAAATTTCTATTCAGTTCATCACATTTAGGAGTTTTTTTCTTTTTTTACAAACAACCCCAATGTTTTTAATCCATTCAAATATATTTTCCAAAAGTCCCATAGAAGTCCCAAAGCAATCCAAATACACACAAGCTGTTTCTTTTGACACCTTCTTCCTTATTTAAACTTTCTCTTCCTGGGGTTAGTATTTAGTTACAAAGATTCCAGTTTAAAAATGTGATCTTTTAGAAGTCCTTGCTAAATGAATTTTAACTTTAGTATATCTTTAGATTCCAGGACTATTCTCCTCCTTCGCAAATCCCTGTACTTATCTCTTCCTCTCCTTTCCCATTTACAGCAAAAAAAAAAAAATCCTTCTCTTTTTTTTTCCTTTTATATTCAGGAAATCTTTATTATCCCCTTGGCATTAAATTTTACAGTTAAATACCTGTTGAAGCCAAAGCAGGTTTTTCCGATTTCTCATTCATCTCTGTTTGCTGTCAACGTAAGGAAGGAGAGGTGAAAATTTTTTTTTTTCCTTTTCACTTTCATTCGCTGCTTCCAACTCTTCTTTGGAAGCGATTATCTTTTGAAAAATTTGAGTTCCGATGACCTTAATTGTTGTTTTCTTATACCGGTCAGCCAAAACTTTCACTTCAGCACTTTCTTCCTTCCTTGCACATCTTTTCCGGGATGAGGGCTCTTTGAGGTAGGCCATTTCTGACCGCCGCTTCCAACCGCCTTTGGGAAAAGGGAGTTTAGCCAGCTGGGAGGAAAGAGTGGCTATTCTTTGGACCCTGTGCTGGAATCTCCCCTGTCTTCACTGACCTCTAAGGGGGGCTTTTAGCCCCTGAGCCAGCTGGGCTCGGGGCGCTCCGGCAGCGCACCAGGCAGAAACATGCATGATCGCAGATTCCTGGACCTGCCGCCGAAGCCCTGCAAACCGGAAGTCAACTTTTTCATTTCTATTTCCTAGAGAGAGAGGGCATTTTTCCCAGGCTTATTTTCCTCTCCAATCACAACTGACATAGCTTTAAATACTCTTAGAATGTTTGTACATTGGTAGTGGAAAAATAAATCTTGTGTATATAATCGTTGAAAGCAAGAACTTATTAATGCCATTTGGTCTTTGTGTTTTAAGGTTACTGTAGATCTCCAAGTTACATTTTTTTCAAAATCAAAAATTTTATCTTCTCTTCCTGTTTAGTGTTTCTTTAACTAAAAGAAAGAACTATGCATAAGGAATTGTTATCTACTGTTGTGACTAACCTAACATTGGTTCTGTCATATGAAGATTAATGGTTTTATTTAAGATTAGTTTAAATGGATGGTAATAAACTCATAAAAACTACATAATTAATGAAGCAGAATTCTAATTTCTAGAAAAAGAACCTTGGGGAATTCGTCATGTGAGATATTTTTGGAATTAAAATATTGCCCATATTACTTTTACAAGTGTAGTGCTTGCTTATATCAGTTGTGAATAAATCATGTAAAACTTGCAAAAAGTTTTATTGAAAATCTCATAATTTATTAGATCCTCCATTAACAAAAAAGGTGCGAGGGCATTCCATCTTATAAAAGCAGAAGAGAAAATCTTTGACACCTATAACTTTAACTGTATGATTGTAGCAACTAGATGGTTGAGAACCTTATCCATTAAATAAATTAAACTTAAATAGTAAAAAATATAAATTGGTTGAAACTTGCTTAGTTATTTTATTATTCATTAAACAAAAGTTATACATATTGGCCAAGGACAGGTAAGATAAAGTGCATAGAGGATTGCTTTGTTTGACCAGATTTTTTTTTTTGTTCATTGGGTGAGTAAGTTTGGAGAATCCTAATTTGCTATTTCTTGACCAGGGCTTCTGTGAGACATAATTAAGCAACAACTTAGCTAAAAACAACGTTCTATTTTATTTCAATACTTGGAATTATGTTCATTCCCAGCTGTAATGACAGTCCCAAACAGTTCTCTCGAGATAAGCAACCCATCTTTCTCTCCCTTTTGAATATAAAACTAATTTAAAACTAATTATACAATATTATTAATTTATAAAAATTATTTAAAAAAAACCAACCAAAGTGCAAAGTCCATGAAAGAGCTTCAAGTTAATTCTTGACAGAGTGAACAACATTGCTTCCCTCGAAAGGTATCTCTACCTTTGGCAGTCTTTATATCTTAAGCCGCATGTCAAACCTGCTACCAACGAGATGGAAAAGAGGATTGTAAAAACGGAGAGAAACACTTGCCATCTGTTGGTTAACACATTGCATCGTTTTTGTACTCACTGCATCCCGTTTTTCTTCCTCTCGATCACATCCAGCATTTCCGTTCAACTGAGGTTCCATCCGCTCAAAAAGTTGATCTGCGTCAAAACTTTTTGAGGTGGAATAAATGTTTTCCAACACGTCCGTTCTGCAATCCACAACTGCGTACGGGAAACATCCCGTTCTTGCATCCTTCATCATCGTTTACGCATCCGCTACATTTGCTAGTATCCGCTTGCACATCGCGCAACACAATCCCCATTCCAAAGAAAGCGGACACAGGGAGAAGTGGAAGACGCTGCAGTGGTTAGTAGCATGGACGTGAGAAAGTGATTGAAGTGGTATGCAGCTCACAAAACAAAGCATTTCAAATGGAAAAAACGTTTCACAGAGGGGACCTTCTCAGATTATTAAGGATTTTCTAGGGACTGCTTAAGAGGATGAAAAGGGAAAAACCTACATTGCCTAGAAAAAGGGGGAGCAACTCACCTGGATTCTCACTTTGTTCAGACCAGCAGCCCTGCCATGCCAGACCTCGCAGCTTTCATTTGGCTTCTTGCCTCTTCCACAGCATCCAGTCATGTCCACCATTGGGTGTCACACCCTCTTTTTGGTAAGCCACCATCATTTTCATGCAACAGTGATGAAGCCATCTACAGGGCCTCTTTCAACTGTTCTCAGGGAAAAGTGTCTGGGTCCGAAGATGGATCGGGAGACAGAGCAGAGTACGGGATTGTACAACAAGCTGAATGGTGGAGACTTTGAGAACGAAGACCCTCGTGCATTCCCAGAACTTCATGAGGATGGCCTCCAGCCATGTTTGATGAAGTTATGGAGGGCTGACAACCCAGGATTGAACAGCAGAGCACCAACTTCCGGCCCTGCCTGGACCCTGGGCTCAGGTGGCACTGACTCTGCACCACCTGCCTCAGGGACCATACCAGGAGCGATGCAGTATGGCTGTGAGGGGTGGCCACACAACACCTCTTTCAGCATTGTGGTAGAGAAGTGGGCCAGGCCATCATCGAAAGAATACCTGGAGGAGCTCCTCCAGTGCCCCTCCACTGAGAAGGATGTGAAGAAAGTTGCAGAAGCAGTGGTATCAGAAGTTGAACTTCTCACACACCATTGGAGCATAGATGGCAAGCACGTGGCCTGCAAAGCGCCAGCCAAATCAGGGTCCACTTATTTCAACTACCAAGGGCTTACTCAGCCATCATCCTCTTCGCCATGGTCGATGCTGACTACAAGTTATGTACATCGATGCTTCAGGCAACGGGTCAGGCTTCAGATGCCAGGTATACATGGCCAAGTCCACCTCAAGGAGGCGGCTGGAACGCAATTCATTGGGTTCCCAGATTCCAGACCCCTGCCCAACGACACGGAAGATGTGCCCTACTAATCGTGTGGGATGACGCCTTTCTCCCTCATGAACCCTACCTCATGAAGCCCTACACTTTCCAGAGCTCCTCACCCGTGTAAGAGAGATTTTCAATACAGGCTGTCCAAGGCAAGGTGAGGTTGGTGGAGAACGCCTTTGGCATCCTGGCCAACACGGTACAGGTACTTTCTCACACATGCAGGCATCGCCCACAGACCGTGGAAGAGGGATCGTTGGAAGCTTTGCTGCATTCCCTGCACAATCTCATGCGCACCCGCCTACCCAGTCTTGCAGAACAGGCTCAACCTCCAACAAGGCAATGGGGGACATGGAGCCTGGGGATGGAGGCAAGGGCAAAACCCTGATAGACACTGAGGATGTTGCAAGGCCCAACAGAGCCTCACGTGAAGGGAAAAGAAGCGCCAACCTCCTGGAAACACTTGGTTTGCAACTCCCCACTGGAAGCAGTGGAGTGCAAGACCAGGGATGGAGATGCTTAATGGATGCTTCCCTTCAGCCTGTCCCATCACACGGATGAATTGGCCATGGTATGTTATTGGGTCGGCTTACAATGAACAGGGGCATTTAATAAGAGTGTGGTTTATGTTCAAATGTGTGGCATTGAATGCTTACATTGTTATATTTGATTAATGAGGGCCATTAGGTGTGGAAACCTGAGAGGGTGGGCCATACAGTCCCACTATGCTTGCACTGGAAGTTTTTCAATTCCCACAGCTATCTTTAACCACCCCAAAAGGTATCCCTGCCCATCCACAAGCTATCTTAACCATCCCAAAGGTATCTCTTTGCCCATTCCCACTGCTATCACTTACCCATCCACAAGCATGCAAAGGCTTAAACCATTTCTAAAAGTTTCCACCAAAGACTTTTATGTTAATAAAATAAATGAGCAAGTGTTAGTTGTGAAGCAAAATAATTTGTTATTACATAACATCTTGTAAAAGAAAAAATGACCCAAGTGTCCAAATAAGTTTACAAGAATAGGCCACCCAGTCTTCTGGCACTCTTCTCTGGCACTCAGGAGGTTTGACCAGTGCTCTGGGGGTGAAGGGTCCAGGTCTGTGGAGGTGGCTGCTGCTGGAGTTGTTGGTTCTGAAGCGGCCATGGGGTGCCTGGCCCGAGAGGACAACAGGGGGACGGTGTGTTGAGGAAGCTCTCAGACAAGCTGGCTCAGCCCTGTGATGTTGAGAGCATCTTCCTCCATGCCTGGGGTGTCAGCCCAGTACTCAATGGACAGAGTACTGACGCCGGGCTTGGCTGGGGTGGAGGGAAGGAGCAGTGTAGTAGGGCTGGTCTTGCAGCTGGGTGAGTAGGGCTGGCGGCGTGGTGCATCGGGGGCATCGTGGCATCGGTTGGTGTGTCCGGTGGGGGTGACAGCAGTGGCGTGTCCGACTCGCTCCAATCACTCAAAGTGGATCAGTGGAACCGGTGGCTACGGTGTGTCAATTGAACCTGGTCTGCCTGGACTGGGAAGGGCTGATGCCTGTGCTTCTGATCTTCCTGGGTAGCCGTTAGCCCTGAGTAGGTGAGGCTGTGGAGAAGCGTTGGAATGGCGCAGGTACATCACCTGGGGTGGAGGATCAGACCTGGACTGGGTGGGAGCAGGTTCATCTGGGTCTGGAGGTTGTTAAAGCAGATCGCGTGATCCTGCCTGTCTCCCATCTGTGGTACGGGGCTTTTGCATCGTCCATGAGGGTCTGGTTCACATAGGTGAGGAAGGGGTTGCTGGTTGGAGGGATGAGGAGTCGGTGGACATGGTACCAGTGAGCACGAGGGGTAGATCTTCGCTTCTGCTCCTAGATGGTGCGGTGCTCTTACTCCTCCGCAGGACAGTGTGGCTCTGCCCCTCCTGGCTGGCTCTCTGCCTTTTCTGTGAGGTGGATCTGGGGGTGGTATGAGCGATCAGGACTGTGGTGGATCACGAAGTGCCGTCTCCTTTCTCCACTGTGCCGGGAGTGCCTCCAAGTGCACTCCGCCCACGGTTAGAACAGCCTGTCTGCGGGTTCTCCGTCATGGCACGCTCACAGAACACTGCTTGCGAGACAGGATCTTGGACTCTCAGCCGGAGGAGGAACGGTCTCATGCAGGGACTGCCTGAGACGAGAGGGTTGATTCCGAGAGGGCTGCTCTCGGTGGATCCGATTCTCAATCCTCCAAGAAGCTGCACTTGGGGCCATCACATAGGTCTCTGACGCCGGTCAGTGAGCTGAACCGCCGGGGCCTGCGCCAACTTCTGAGGTGCCTGCAGCTCCCGTACAAGGTGTGCATGTGCTTCCCACCCACCACCTGAGCAGGATCTCGAAGTGCTAGCCCAGGCTCTGCCGCCTTCTCTTCCAAGCAGGCCTGACCTTCCTTTTTGGTGTCCCTGAGGGCCTGTGTCCCTTTCGCCGATAGATACTCATTCTCTCTCAGCCACGCCAGGCACCCTCATCCCTCATGTTCCTCCTCGTATGTGTACTTGTATGCCTTCCTCCTCACTCTCCGTTATGCTTGTCTTGCTCTGGCGTCTTCCTCCTTTGCCAAGGAACCACATGGGACCTTGCATCAGAGGTGCGTTGCTTTCCAGAGTTGTAGGGGCCTGCTGCTCTCATATCCACCTCCGAGCTCACCACAGCAGCAGCACCAGCGTAGGACCACCACCGCAACGCAGCCAGCAGCAGACCAGGCTCAGCAGCAGCAGAGTAAGCTACCGCGAGCGCCAGCAGACCAGGCCCAGCCAACAGGAGCACCAGCACCAGTGACCAGCCCAGCACCAGGAGCAGCATAATTCAGCAAGTAAGCGCACCCAGCAAGAAGCCACCCACCGCCGAAGAAGCGCAGCCTAATCAGCAGAGTAAGACCAGCCGCACCATCTACTGTTGGTCGGGTCCAATCTGCCGACACCACCGACCCAAGGCCCCAGGCCCTAGCCCCAGTTCCCGGGTCCAGCAGTGACAGAACGCACACAAGTAGCCAGAGCGCGTTCCCACGCCACTTCCACGAACTCCTAACTCAGACTCAACACGCGCCAAGACGCAGCACCAGCTCGCCAGACAAGCTAGCATCTCAGCAGATGTACCAGCGATGGCAGAAGCCCACCGCCAAAGCAAGCAGCATCAGCTCTCCCAGTACGTAGCAGAAGAGCAGGCAGGAAGCCCCCAGCCCCAAAGGGCGAGCCCATTGTGCAAGAGGCCAGGCAGAATGCAGGATGTGTGAGGGCCAGGGGGTGGTGAGGGTTGGCCCCTGCGTCTCTTTTGCTCTAGGCGCCTGGCAGCAGGATGGCTGAGGCATTTTCTCTTTCTCCCCATGGTTGTGGGGGTTGCTGGCTGGCGGCAGGGCAGGCAGGCAGCGCTGGCGTGGCGGAACGCAAGGTGCGCTGGCACGGCAGGCAGCAGGCAGGCTGGTTTGGCTGGCAGGCCAGGCAGGGGCAGGAGGCAGCTGGCAGGGCTTCGGTGCAGCGCTGGGCAGCCGATGCAGTAGCTGGCAGGCAGGCAGCGCGCGCGCGCGGGCAGGCTGCATGGCAGTCAATCGTGTCTGGAAGCAGGTCTTTCCTTCTGAATGTCTGACTGCTTGGGGAGCTGCCTCCCTTTAATATTCGCGGCGCTGACGCACAATGCACTCGCTTCCCCGCCACTGGGCTCACCCGATACGAGTGAACCACATAGACATGCCGCTATGGCATCCGCTCAGCATCCACTAGGCATCCGCTCGGGTGGCTCTCGCTGATGCATCACCGCCTTCATTGCTTCCGCTCTAGCGTTTGCTCTGCATCTCGCTTTTAATCCAACTTCAGGATCCACGTTTGCTGCTAGGTCCCCCGTCGGAAGCCTTGCGAATTGTGCCATCCCCGTGGCTCCCATCGGCTTCCATTCCGCTTAACGGCTTCCGTGGAAGCATCCGCTTTCCATTCCGCCTTAGCATCCTCCCCCCCGGTCCGTTCCCTTTTCTGTTGTCCGCTCTGGTTATGCAAATTTTTGCCCCTTTTGAGAGTGGACAACAACGGATGGAACATTTTTCTCGTCCGCTGTGTCTTTTTTACAAACGTTTTGCATCCATCGGCCAGTGTGACAGGGCCTTTATGAGAGGGGCAATCACCTCCAAGCCTTACTCCTGAGTCACCCCTTTTGTCTGAATTGCTCTTGCCTTCTAGCAGCTCTGCACACACTGGGAATAGACTCCCCTTGTTCCTCTACCTTGCAGCTGCCAGGCTCAGGAAACTCCAGAGTCAGCATATCACCCCCAGATGGTCCTGGCCCCATCTCTTCATCGGATGCAGGACCTTCATCCAAGTCCTCCCCAGACTCCTGGACTGGTCCCCGTTCTTCCCCACTGTCCGATCCCACTGCTGCTGGCGAACTACAACACTTGAAATTGCTGAGATTCATGGTTTTAGCACAAATAATTTTGATAGTTTTGGATTATTTAAAAACCACTGTGTCTCATTGCAAGCCCTTAATTCACCAGTTTAAAGTATGCCTATAGATAAAGTAATCTATCTAATATAAAAAGGATAATAATTACCCAGAATTGAGAAGATAGCAACAGACAGCAAATGCTGCCTCTGCAAAGAAATGAAGAAACTAGGGATCACCTAGTTAGGGGCTGTAAGAAGATTGCACAAACTGACTACAAATAATAGCATGATAAAGCAGCAACAATTGTGCATTGGTAGATCTGAAAGAAATATACTATTTTCCTGCAAGCAAGAACAGGTGAGGCCACAAAATAGACAAAGCAGTAGAAAATGAAGAAGCTCAACTGCTCTGGGATTTTAGAATTTAAACTCAGCACTACCTGTCATACAACATTCCAGACTTTGTGAATAAAAAGGCAAAAAACTGTCAGTAGTGGACGTGGCAATATCTGAAAAGAGCAAAATAGAAGAGAAAGTGCTGGAGAAAATTACCACATACAAAGATTTGTAAATAGAAGTAGAACATCTATGACAAAAGAAAACAAAAATGGTACCAATTGGCACTTTAGATGCAATCTAGAGCATCACTTGAATACCATTTGTATTGACAAAATCAGCATTTCAAAAGGCAGCTTCACTTGCAACTGCTTACATTTGTGACAATACCTTTATTACCATGGTGGGATTCAGTTCTTTTTACTATCGGTTCTGTGGGCATGGCTTGGTGGACATGGCAGGAGAAGAATACTATAAAGTCTCCAGTCAGAGGTGGTATTTGCCGGTTCTCCAAACTGCTCAAAATTTCCACTGAAAATTCTCCAAAACTGGTGAGAACCTGCTGAATACCACCTATTCTTTAATATCATGAAATAACAATCACCTTTTTGGATGTATAAGAAGGCTAAGAATTATTGGTATCAAATATGTATTTTAATTCATAAAAGTGTTAAATAAATGTATAATTGAAACCACTGGTTCATCCTTCAGATTTGATGGATACACTGTTGTACAGAAACCATGGGACTTTGTTTTTATAAATCATAACTGCAGCTAGACTTGTATGCACATACATGAAAACACTTACAGATTGCCACAAGAAAAAAATAGATAATGAAGTTAATGGAACTGATCGAGGCAATAAAATTAACTTTCTTGATTACAGAAGGGATTTGGTCTGGCTTTGTTTGTATGTGAAAGCCAATTTTGTATTTTTTTGTTAAAAATCAAAAGAAATGTTATATAAATTTTGGGTTTTGATTATTACAATTTTTATGATTATAGAAATACTGTGTAATATTGAATTTTAGATCAAAAGGTTAATGCATCAAAGAAAGTTAGACGTTACCCTTTTCTATTTCTTTTTTTCTTCTTTATTCCTTTGAATATTCCTTCCATGTTTTTCCTTCTTAATTCCTTTTTTTAGTATATAGTTTATCTTTTGTAAAAAATTAATAAAGCGTATTTTTTTTAGAAAAAAAAGAAACAACAGTATCTTCTATTCCAGATATTTGAGAAGAACTAGACAGAATAAAAATACCAAATCTGGTGTAAACATCTGGCAAACTGGATAATCAACAATAATAATAGGAATGAAACAATGTTGGATTTTTCACATTGGCAGTATAACCAACTCCCTTGAACATTCTTGGGAGGCAGGAGTCATGCTCCAAACTGCAAAATGAAATTGAACTATAGAGGAGGAAGTGCCTAGCCAAATAAAACTGACATTTACAGTGCAAAATGCCAGAGTATCTGTGATGATTCAGTAAAGCTAAAGAATATTTAGGGAAAGCCCCTGAAGTTGAATTAAAAAATAAATAAAAAAGCAACAAATGGTAATGTAAATAGAGAATACCACAAAAGATATCCTACTACTTAATGTGAATGAAGCTTTCAAATCTTTAACTGCATGGGCACTTCAACTGCCAATAAATAAAAAAAGTTCAGGCTAATGTTATTATCTTCTCTGCCATTTTATAAGAACCTGTCTGAGATGATAAGTAGCCAGATGAGTTTGGCAGATACTGTTTTGTATAATCTAGGAACCAATACTTTGACAACAGAGGATTTGAAATTGCAGATTCATCGCAGATATTTTAATGAATTTGCAGATTATTTGAGAAGCTAGATCTGCAATACATCTCATATGCACATTTGTTGATTTAGAGAAATCTATTGGCTTGAATTAATATTTTGCACAAATATACAAGTGAAGGTTGCCTTTTGAATACAATAAATGCAACATGTAAAGGAAGTAAAGCATGCATTAGAAGAAAGAGAATGCTTAGCAAATGCTTAACATTGAGCAAGAAGTAACACAAGAATATGTAGGTCTATTTGGTTGTTTAGGCAGTGGCTGCAGCCCCCACCTTTTGGGCACCAGGCATTAGTTCTGTGGAGAGAGGTTTTTCCGCAGACTGGAGAAGGCACAGTTTCATGTGCTGCCTGTATCCTGTGAATGGGGCTTAACTTGTTTCCACAGCCCAGTTTCTGGCATGCTATGGGCCAATGACGATCCACGGACCAGGGGTTGAGGATCCCTGGTTTAACATATTTATAAATAAATGTATAAAAATTCCTGTAGTGATGTTAGAGGTATAGTGGTTGGAGATCTGAGCATGTGTGTACTTTTGTCCTTAGATGATGCCTTGATATTGACTAAAAAGCTGAATGTTTTGCAGTGAACGTTACATTGTTTAAAGCACCAAGAAATATGACTTTGAAAGTTTGTGTAAGGAAGACCAAGCTGCATTTTATGGAGGAGTAAACAATTTATACATAAATAAACAAGTCATATTTATACATAAATAAACAAGTCATATGTAAATGGTGAAAATGAAAGCAAGAGATTGATATATTATGTTAATGAGAAAATGCTTACTAAATGAGTAATTTAGGTAATGAGCTACAATGGTACAGTGGTTAGAGTGCAGTACTGCAGGCTACTTCTGCTGACTGTCAGCTGGCAGCGATTTGGCAGTTCAAATTTCACCAGGTTCAAGGTTGATTTGGCCTTCCATCCTTGTGAAAAGACCTTGGTGTGTACAATGAGGACCCAAATTGTTGGGGGCAATATGCTGACTCTGTAAACTACTTAGAGAGGGCTGTAAAACAGTATATAAGTCTAAATGCTGTTCTTATTGCTAATGCATGGAGAAATACAGATTAAAAAATAGTATGTAATGGATAGTCTGCTTCAAGATATATATATTCTGTAAAAAAAATCACAAATGACCATAATTGGAAATGTGTTTTTGTCCAGTTTGTTATATGGAAATGAAAGTTAGGCATACCTTATATATAAGTTATGCTTATCTTACAGAACTGCGTGTAGTTATAGAAATATATCTAATACCAATATATTATTTATGTCTAAATACATTTTCTATTACATGGATTTAAAACATTGGTCTCTAGAATTTTCATTCAATTGGTATGGCAAACACTTATTGACTTTCTTTAGGCAACTCCCGACAAACATGCCAAGAAGTAGTAAGTATGCACAATTGTATTACAGCCTGCTGAGCTATATTAAATACAAAAGTTTATTAGAGGACTTCAGAATTTCCTATATTTTAGGTTCGTAAAAAGTCAAGAAATTGCTGCATCAGTTTAATTTATTTATTATCTCATTTATTTAGAGATTGAGCCACTTTAATAGTGGTTAGGGACACTAGGCTAGAACTGAAGATGGTGGTAAATAAAACTATTCCTGAAAATATTGCCAAGAAAAATGCAGGGACTTGTCCAGACAAATTGATTCAAAGATGAAAATTTAAAAAGATAGATAAGAGATAATGGAAGTATGATTTTGGAAATGCTATTTAATAAATTAGAAGACTGACAGTGACTTTAGTTTGAGACCAAATAAGAATAACATCAAAGGTCTGGTTAGAACTATCAGATAAATAATATATTTATATACTCAATCAGACAAATACTTTTTTTACACAGTTATTTGTGTAAATAAAATTATTTGCTTAAATAATAAAATGTGAAGTGATAATTTTCTTTTGTTGGAGAAGAAATTCACTTCTCTCAATGGGGTTTAATTAGCTAGATAGATGTACTGCATAGATAACTAATGCAGGACATAGGTTCAGTACTGCAACATCCAAAAGATCCACTTAATTTTAATAGCTTATAGGAAGCAACAACTTGTGTGAGTCAGCCGGTTGCATGTAAGAGAAACAGGATGAATGAAGACGAGAAAAAGTTTTCTTACATACCGGAAATTTAATTGCTTTAAGCACAAGGATGCCTGATTTTATATGAATGAAGAAGTCATTTCTCAACTTTATTCAAAACTGCTAAACATAACACATCTGTTCACTTCTCTGTTTCTCTGTTAATTCAGCAGTTATTCCTGGAAACCTCTGCAAACTGCAAAAACAAAACAAAACTGTGTTGCTTTCCAGAGTGCTTTTTAAATGCCTCATGTACCCACAAGCTCTTTTCAAAACATATTATACAATTGACCCTGAGAGCACAAATAAACCTCCAAGTGCTAACAGCTGAATGACTGCTGGGAACATAAATCCTTCCATTCTCCACTATTCAGTCAGAATTGAAGAAGCTTCTTGGATGAGAAGTGCAATGTCTTCAAGGAAAAACAAAGAAAGAAGTCCCATTGCCTTTTGAAATTGGGACAACTATGACCTGGATGTCTGAGAATCTTCATCGACCTGGAAATGGATCCATTTTTATGCTTTATTTCCAATTGTAAAATTTTCAAAATATTAAAAGTAAGATTAGATTGACTTATCTGTACATTTTGTACAAAAATGTAAATTACCATTAAAAAAAAATAAATGAAAATCACCATTAATAGGTTTGCCACAATTGTTATTTAGATGTAACATAAAAACTAAAAGCAGGTAATAATGGAAGCTTTGGAATCTTAAACTAAATTAAGTTCTAAATAAACAGGGCACAATTATCGTATTTTATGCCACTGAGGTTACTTTCAAATAAATTATGCATTCACTCTGTAATTAAGTTCCAAAGTTGGCAATTTGTGTACAGTGACATTTCTAATATATGGGCAGCCATTATTAAATGGATTTGAAAGCTCTGGCTGGACAATGGGAAGAAATTAAAATCTAACCTTCTTTGGATAACATAATCATCATAAATCAACATGTACATTTGTGTGAATTAACAAAATAATCTGCAATAAACTATCAAATAAATTTATTATAGAACCTTAAACTCAGAAGAGTTCTGAATGCCCAAATATCCAGTACATAATTTCAAGCCAAGATGCACTGCAAGAACAATCAAAAAACACCCTTGAATAAAATAAATAATTTCAACAAAAGATTCTCTAAATATTAGTAAATATTTGAACAAATGCAAAACTACAACCTGATATAAGGGTATCATTTTTACATTAAACTGGATCAACCACTAACTGTATTCATACTTCATGCTAAATAGAATTTTTAACCATGGTTTGTTAAACATAGTTCTATAGAAGCCAAAAATAGAAAAGAAAAACAAGTTATGCTAAGTATTATGTCAGGCAACACCATGAATATTCTATTAAACAGAACCTCATAAAGAAGAATACATTTCTTTATAAGAAAATTAGAAAATATAACTCAGAGATATTTTAACATATGGGAAATTATTAGCTTATTTTTTTTAAAATATGCAGGACATTCTTCACACTTCTAACTCTATAAGTTCACACCTTTAATACCGTATGTCACTTTGGATATACAGAATTTTCAATTGTGTTGCATGATTTATTAGTAAAGCATAAGATTTTCACAATATAATTTCTATTAATTTCAAATACTAATTTCCAAAAATTCATTTTTGCAATAAAACATAGGTTAGAAACTGATAAAATTCCCCTGAGACACGTTTCACCTTTTTCACAAACACAGAAAATTATGCATTCACACAGTTTATCTCCAGTTTTATCTTCACTAGCTCTGCTCTATATCACCCTGTGGTTCCTTTTTCAAGTATAATTGCTTATGAGATGGTGCTTTGAGGTCTGTATGCAGTAAATTAGGAACTGTTACAAAGAGGTGCAAAATCATGATGTCACTTAACTTGTGTCACAACCTGATGTGTCAATATAGCAGAGCATTGTGAATAAGACTGCAATATATCCCAAAAGTTCAAAGGAATAACATAATGAAATTAGAATACTGTTTACAAGAGAATCAACCTATCAACTTGTGAAGCACATCTGGATTTAATAACAAACAATCCTCTGTAAAATACAAACATTTCTTCTTCTTTCTGAAATTGCTCATTTTATTAAGTTACTCAATTAAGTAATGACATTCAGAAGAAATCTGTATGAACTTATAAATACTAGTATTAGATCTTTGTTCCATGTTATACTTTTGGGGACTTATTAAAATTGGCAATTTTAAAAGACTTTGTCAGTATTTCTATTAGAAAGGAACACAGTAAAAATTTAAAGATACAGATTTTATTTTAAACTATTATATACTTATAGGTTCTTATGCAATCCAACAGCGCCATCCTATGAAAGTTTATTCAGGTTTATATCCCATACCGCTGAGTGAAGCTTATTCCAAGGCCAGTTTAAGGAAAAGAGCGTAAATAAATAAAGATTTTATATTACACCTGTCTATCAAGAAATACCACTGAGAATCTGTAGTTTGGAGTAATATTTGTATGTTTTGGTACATTGATGCCTTTTCTCTTCTAAGCTAATTCATAGCCGAATTATCATATGCTTTTGCACAAGTAAGACTAGTGACATTCTTCTCAAAAGCAGTTTAAATTGAATGCCTCCAAAACTGCTTTATAATTAAGCTCAAAGTCCCACTGGCAGCACATTTAGACAGATCACACATCAACAACATTACATGGCTTTTTAGCACAAATTTGTGGCCACATGGCCCTTGAAAAACAAAAACAAACCAACAAAAATAGGCAAACAACTCAATTCTGACTTCAGGATCCAATTACGATTCACAATCTCATTTTTAGGATGACAGTAGTGCTTCCTGACTAAAGAAGCCAAAAAGCCTTGTGAGATTTCTTGGAAGTATGTACAGTCACATTTTCCCCTCCACTAGCATTTCCAGTAAAAATGTAAAAGAATATTTCTAAAATCTACAGAAATGATGCCTTAGCAGCAAAATCTTTGCCATTTCAGAGTTTATAGCCCCTAGATACTTATTCAGTCCTGCTTTAGTTCTACTGCTGTCAGAGAAGTACCTCATCACAGAGCTGACACAAACGGGTGTGAACAGCAGCTTTAATTTTGATTTGCTTTTCAAAACTAAACTCATTATAAATTGCTTGTTCACTAATCTATATCTGCCTATATATGTGAAGGAAGGAAATTTCACTGGAATAGGGAACCTTTACAAAGAGACTTTAGGTACACTCAGCCTTAAGATTATAAACATAATTGTGACTACACATACACAGACATCTACAGATAATACACACACACACACACACACACATCAATATTCCAATAAGCACCATCTTCTTATTCAATTCACTTAGAAAATAAAGCTCCACAAAGATCAAAGAAAACAAGCCTTGAATGTTTTGTTTAATAAAAGGTATACATTACCAGATGCATTGTGAAGTTGCTAGAGCACCTGCAGAGGAAAAAAGAGAAGGTAGAAATCAGATATTGCCACAGTATTCTTTGGTATGATACAGAGCGTGATCTGACTGTTACAGAACACCAGGCAAGTGTGAGACTGCAAAACCTTTGAGTTGAGCTCACTCTATAGGCATCAGAAAGCCTCAAAGTGAAGCGGGAGGGAGTACGGGGAGAGAGACAGAGAGAGAGAGAGAGAGAGAGAGAGAGGTGTTGCAGCCTACAATGGCTAAATGAAAAACTTCTGGCATCTTTCCAGCTCAGGAATGAATTCTCTGTAATTTGTATATATATATATATGAATGAAATTAAAGGCAACTTAGATTTACAGATGGATTTCTCCTTGTTTAACTGACTCTGCAAAGATATACCAGCATTATCTCAAGCTGTTTTTTCTTTTTTGAAAAAGAATAGATACAACTACACACACACACACCCAAAGCAGTTTTGATCAGCTTCCTGAAAGATTGTAATCAGCCTCAAAGATATCACTTCCTCAGTTATTTGTTATATATGTTATTAATCCCAGCACAGAGCTGTAGCAAAAAAAAATCTCGTTCCTTCTATGGTATGTGTCAAAGTGGATCCATACTTTTTTATACTGCACTTTAGACAGTTCTTCTTACAATGGTGTGCATAATTTTTGATAGGGGCTAAAAGCTAAAATATAGCTGCTGTTTCACCCCCACCCCCAGCTTTCCCTTCATATACACATTCTGAAACAATTCTGATAAAATGCAATCCCTAAAGAATTTGTAAGTGCTTCTATAATTACACCTGAAATTACAGTAAGTTCTGCTGGTTCAGTTTCAAATATAGACAGATTTGTCAAGATGCAGACACAATAAAAATATAATTTCAATGGAAGAAACCCGACACTGTGGGCTTTTGTTCAGGTAAGGAAATGTTCTCCCTAAGTTACCACCCAAACCTCCATGGTCTGCAATGGAATATAAAAGAATATGAAAGGAATATAAAAGAAATTCAACATGGACTTCAAAGGCAGTAGATTGGTATAATCTATCAAAATGTTTAGCCCAGGTACCAACTGACAGCAAAAAATGGAATTATTTTCTTCTTAAAATATAAAAGACAAAACATTATATAATTGCCTATATAATTATATACAAATGAGCATGGAGCAATTGAGTTTTTGAAACACAGAGAAACAAATCCAGTTACAGAAGAAATCATTGCCTTTTAAAAATGTATGTTGAAGAAAGTAAAATATATGTGGCAAGTAGTTACAGACATCATATCGTTTTTTTCAAAACTAAAAAATGTTTCATGAAATATAATGATGAAGTCCTATGACATTGATATCGATTTAGACAGATCCACCAACCTTTATTCTGGAAAGCTTCCAATCTTTACAAACAGATGTTGATGGCATGTATAAATATAGGTATAGGGAAGAAGACTCTGATTGGAAAAAAAATCCAACAGAGGCTTAACTGAATTTAACCCAATCATTCCAGAATATATCAAGCTTCATTTCTACTGAAATAAGTGGGCTTACATTTATTGCCATGTATTTGTTCCAGTGAGAAAGAATATGGTTTCCCAACCTGCATCTATTCCAGAATTCTCAACCGTGGCCAACTTTTTGGTATCTGGGTTGAAAAAAACAACATTAAAGCATAACTATGATTGAAAGGCTTCACCCAGCATATAAAATCATGATTCTGTCTATGAAGATTCTCAGTCATCCAGGTGATGGTTGCCCCAAAGGTGCTTTTCTAAGGTGCTTTTCCAACCATTCTTTAGTTCTGAACTAAAGAAGCTTCTTGGATGAGAAGCAAAACAAAAAAAGTCCAGTTGTCTTTAGAGAAGCACCTTTGGAAAATCATGACCTTATACCATTGCTGGAATATAGGACTAAGGCTAAAGCCCATGTCACACTGCCCAACGGATGCAAAAAGGACACAGTGGACGAGCAAAATGTTCCATCCGTTGTTTATCCGCTCTCAAAAGGGCAAAAATTTGCATAACCGGAGCGGATACATGACACGGGGAGGACGCAGGGCGGATGGAAAGCGAATGCTCCACGGAAGCTAGCGGATGGAGCGGATGGAGCGGATGGCACATCCGCAGGGCTTCCGGGGGGCCTCAGCAAAGCAGACGCGGAACGGAAAGAGCGGATGCACAGCGGATGCACAGCGGAAGCCTAATGGATGCCTGGCGTTAATTGCGCATGCGGGAAGGATGCATTGCATCAGCCCGCGCATATAATGGAAGCAGCTCGAAGCGGTCACCATTCAGAGGAAAGACCTGCTGCCGGACGGATTGGCTACCTTGCCTGCCCTGCCTGCATGTCTGCCTGCAAGCTTGCTGCCAGCCTGCTGCAAGCTCTTGCTGCCACCCTCCCCGCCAGCTTCCCTGACAGCCTTGGTTCCTGCAAGCCTCCTGCCAGCCAGCAACCCCACAAACCATGGGGAAGCGCAGCAAGCCTCAGCCATCTGCTGCCAGCCCTTCAGAGGGAAAGGGCTACCATCCCGCCCCGTGGCCTCACTCTGGTTGGCTGGGGCTTCTGCAGCACGGGCCTCGCTCTTCTGGGCTGGCGCTTCTGCTGCTTCTCCTTCTGGAGGAGCTGATTGACAAGGCACTCCAGCACCAGCCAGCTCCACAGCACCTGCACCCCTTCACCCCTGAGACTGAGCGACCAAGAGGAGTGCCAGAGACTCATTTTTGTCTTCTAGCTGTTGTTAATAAGTCTATTTTTGATTCACACACTTGCTTCATTTCCTTTTTTAATAAAGTCTTGCTGGAAACTTTTAGGAAATGGTTTAACCTTTGCTTGCTTGTGGATGGTAAGATAGCTTTGGAAGGGTTAGGATACTGTGGGATGGGTAATAGCTGTGGGATGGTAAAGCTGTGGGTGGTTTAGGATAGCAGTGGGATAGATAAACCTCCAATGCAAGCATAGTGGGACTGTATGGTCCCCCTCCCAGGTCCCACACCTATGGCCCTTTTTATCAATAACGATATAATCAAACATCCACCATGTCAACATAAACACAACTTTTTAAACGCCCTGTTCATTGTAGCCAAAAACATACATCGCGCAATCTCATCTGTGTGATGAGAACAGCTTAAGGAAGCATCCATTAAGCATTTACCATCCTGTCTTGGTACTCCACTGCTTCAGCTGGGGAGTTGCACCAGTGTTTCAGGAGGTTGCGTTTCTTCTTCGCCTCACGTAAGCTCTGTTGTGGCCCTTGCACATCCTCAGTGTCCATCAGGTTTCGCCCTTGTCCATTCCCCAGGCTCATGTCCCATTGCCTTGTTACAGTCCACAAGCCTGTTCTGCAAGACTGGTAGCGGGTGCGCATGAGATTGTGCAGGATGCGAGCAAAGCTTCCACGATCCTCCTCATGGCTCTGCTATGCTGCATGTTGGTGAGAAGTACCTGGAACCCTGTTGGCCAGGATGCCAAAGGCATTCTCCACACCGTCTTGCCCTGAACAGCCTGTAGTTGAAGATCCTCTCTTCACAGGTGACGGATTTGGAGGTGTAGGGCTTCATGAGGTAGGTTGTGAGGGAGAAGGCATCAATCCCCACGATGAAGTAGGGCACATCTTGCGTGTCATTAGCAGTGGTCTGGATCTGGGAAGCCCACCATGAGGTTGCCTTCCAGCCCCTCCTTGAGGTGACTGGCGTTGTATACTGGGCATCTGAAGATGAGCTGTTGCTGAAGATCGATGTACATGAACTTGTACGTCAGCATCGACAAAATGGCGAAGAGGATGATGCTGAAGAAGCCCTTGTTGTTGTGATAAGTGGACCCCGACTGGCTGGAGCTTTGCAGCCACGTGCTTGCCATCTATGGCTCCAACGTGTGGGGGAAGTTCCACCTCTGATACCACTGCAAACTTCTTCCATCCTTCTTCAGTGGAGGGTAACTGAGGAGCTCCTCCAGGTATTCTTCGATGTGGCCTGCACACCACTTCTCTGACCACAATGCTGATGGTGTTGGGTGGCACCCTCCAGCCCCTGCATGCTCCTGTAGGTGGTCCCTGGGGCAGGTGGCGCAGAGTGAGGCTGCCCCCTTGTCCTAGTTCCAGGCTGGGCCGGAAGTTGGTGTTGTCTTGGTCAACCTGGGTGTCAGCCGCTGCACAACTTCGTCAAACATGGCTGGAGGCATCCTCATGAAGTTCTGGTAACGCCCGAGTGTCTTCGCTCCTGAGCTCACCATCAGCTTGTTGTACAGTCCGTCCTCTGCTCTTCTGGCGAACCATCTTTGGACCAGACTTTTTTTGGGTGCCTCCTTTTCTTCCCGTAGTAGAGTTCACAGAGCCTGTAGATGGTTTCCCACTGTTGCAGAAGGATGGTGGCTGCCGAAAGGACTTTGTCACAATCCACGGTGGACATGACTGGATGCGTGGAAGCGGAAGAGTCAGATGAAGGCTGCAGAGGTCTGCACAGCTTGGCTGCTGTTCTGAAAGTGAGATGCAGGCGATTGCTCCGCCCTTTTTATAGGCAGTGGAGGGTCGCCTTGCATCCTCTAGCATCCTCTAGGCATCCTGCAGACATCCTTAATATCAAAGATAGGTCCCCTCTGCGAACATTTTTTCCTATTTTAAACGCTTTGTTTCTGCTTGGCATCCGTTCTGGCATCCGTTCTGTATTCCGTTCTGGCATCCCATTCGCTCCTCGCCTGCCGACTGAGCGGACTGCGAGTTGCGCGGCATGTGGAACGGATTCTCACGGATACATAGCGGATGCGTAACGGAATGTGTCGGTGCGTAGAAGAGCAGAGATGCTAGCGATGCCGAACCGTGCTCGAACTGGATACATTTTCCTACCAAAAGTTTTGGGCAGCCCCCCACTTTTGGAGGCGGATTAAACGTCCAGTAAATTGGATGCTGGAAGGATAGAAGAGGAAGCCAAACGGAGCAGTGAGTCACATCGCGTTTCCAACGGATGCAAGCTTTTTTGTCCATTTACATCCTCTTTTGCATTCCGTCGTTGGTTCGGTGTGACATGGGCTTAAATTTTGGTATGATGATGATGATAATAATAAGTATTTATTGATTAGTTGCTGGAATTTTGCATTTTGATATGGCCCAAGAGCTAATCAATAAAGGCCTAAATTTTGGTTTATAAGCACAATGGTTGGATTCACACTAATATGGAACCACCAGACAGCAGGAAATAGAAATCTGTCATCCCTTCTTACTATTTAGTGGTCACCTGGATATTTTGTAATCTAGTAATCCTAATTTGATTTCAAAATACCTGGATTATACTTGGAGATCAAATGATGAGGTCTACTTTCTATGGAAGGAGTCCAATGGGTGAGAAATCCTTATATAATATGAAGAACATTGTAATTATTGTTTAATATTGTAACCTATCTAGAGTTATCCTATAGTAAGTTGGGCAGACGATAAATTTCAAAAGAAAATAAAAAGAAAATAAATAAATAAATGAATGAATGAAAAAATTTGGGTACAACCCTCTGCAACATCTCATTGCTTTTCTACTAATAGCAATAAGATTAAAGGCCCGGTCCCACTGGCCGATGGACGCAAAATGTATGCATAAAGGACACAGCGGATGAGCAAAATTTCGGGGGTGGTTCCATCCATTGTCATCCGCTCCAAAAAGTGGTGAAAATTTGCATAAACAGAATGGAAAAGAACGGAAAAGAACAGACATGCGTAGTATGTAGCAGGGATGTTAAACGGATGTTCATAGGAAGCCTAGCGATGAAAGCGGATGGAAGCGGATGACACCTCCAAAGNTTTGTGCAGCTCAAAACTTCTTGCGCAGATGAAATCGCAGTGGATGGATGCTCGATGGATAGAGCGTATGAAACACATATGCAATTAGTACACAACGGATGCATAGCATTTTCCAATGGATGGCAAGTTTTTTTTAACGTTTTACATCCTCGTTGCATCCATAAGTACAGTGGGACAGGGCCTTTACATACTGCTTTATACAGCACTCTCTAAGCAATTTACAGAATCAGCATATTGCCTCCAACAATCTGGGTTCTCATTTTACTGACCTTAGAAGGATGGAAGGCTGAATCAATCTTGAGCAGTTCAGGGTTGAACTTCTGGCAATTGGCACAATTTGCCTGCAAATACTTCATTCTAACCACTGTGCCACCATAGCTCTAGTGATTTTTTTCGTTCATATCAATAATTGGAGGTAAACTCAAATTGTTTTTCAAGATAATTTCTGGATTATCAGTCATGTGTGTTTTTAAACTGGCAGTTATGTTAATCTTTCTTATTTTTGTTTATTCTACACATGCTGCATAGGATTATTTATAATGAACTAGGTTCTACATATAACGTAATTTGTTGTTCTTCTCCTTTCCTGGCTTGGCCTGAGGGGATCTCTGTTTTGTGACCTCAGTGGAAAGGACCTTTGAAACCCTTCCTGGATCTCCAGTTGGGATGGAAGTATGCATTCTAACTAACCTCCAGGTTATGGTGACGTTGCAATATTGAAATTTCTACCAAACATAGCCTTGGACCAGTGGTGGGATTCAAAAAATTTTACTACCAATTTTGTGGGCATGGCTTAGGGGCGTGGCTTGGCTTGGAGTATGGCAGGGAAGGATACTGTAAAATCTCCATTCCCTCCCCACTCCAGGGAAAAGGTTACTGCAAAATCCCATTCCCTCCCCACTTCACTAACCTGCTTTCCATCTCCATTCTCCTGTGTAGGGCAACAAAAAAAGACCCAGCCGATCACCTGGGTGGGACTTGGAAGGCAGAGAATAGATGGGAGTGGGGCCAGTCAGAGGTGGTACTTGCTGGTTCTCCGAACTGCTCAAAATTTCCGCTACCAGTTCTCCAGAACTGGTCAGAACCTGCTAAATACCACCTCTGCCTTGGATACAGTCCTATTTTGGGAAACTTCTGAGAGAAAGATAAAAGAATACAAAGTTTTATTATGCACCTGAACAACTATATCATATAATTTCTGTCCTTAACTGTTTTTAACCAATCAGATGAACAACATGGGGTGGGAGAGGCAACATGGGGAACTATGTTTGAGAAAATAACTTGGCAGTGGGAATATGTCTGAGCACAAATCAGGTTTGGTGGGGAGGAGTAGTAATTGCAGATGGGAGATATAAGTGAGGGGAAGTTGAAAAGTAGTCAGCCAAATCAAGCCTACAGTTTCAAGGTTAGCCTTCTTCTAATTAATCTTTCTTTGCTTTGAAGATGCAATGGAATTCTTCTCTTCCCAATTTTCTATTGTAGAAGACTCACAATAAACATCACAACATGGATGAGAGGAATTAAGTTATGACCATAGAAAATCTTCAATTGCGAATAAATTTGTTTTATTTATTTTATTTTATTTATTTTATTTAAATGCTCCCATCTCACCCCCTGACAACTCTGAGAAGCTTTAAATTCTTTATGCTACCTTAAAAACAAAAAGCTGAACGTAAAGTTATTGCAAAGATAGCAGGCTGTCACGCTAGTAATATTATTACTAAATTTGCAGATGATACAATAGTGGTGGGACTAATCTCCAGGGGGATGAGTCTGCCTACCGAGATGAGTTGGACCAGTTGCTTTCATGGTGTGGAGATAATAACTTGGTCCACAACACCAATAAGACCAGGGAGCCTATAGAAGGAATAGATCAGACATCCAGCCCTTGCTTATCAATAGAGACAGAGTGGAGCAAGTGGCCAGTTTGAAGTTTCTGGGTGATAAAATAAAAGAGGACCTGACCTGGGGTTGCAGCCCTGGTCAAAACTTACTACACCTGTGCATGGTTTGCCAATTGCTTAGTGGCAGATAGGATAGCACTCCACAGGGTTAACGTCATTGCCAAGAGGATCATTGGTTGCTCTCTCCCCTCTTTGGAAGAGCTTTATAGCTCCTGCTGCCTTAAGAAAGTTCAAAATATTCTCAAAGATCCATCTCATCCTAGGGACTCTTTTTTTTTTAACTATGGCAGATGGTACAGAATAATAAAAACAAAGACAAATAGGCTGAAAAACAGCTTCTATCCCAGGGCAGTAACTCTATTGAATTCTGCTGTATAGTGCAATATTAATACAATATCAGGGGTTTTCAATTCAATATGTGGAGTGTGAAGGATGTGTGTTTGTGTTTATTTTCATGGTCATGATGTCCACTGAAGATGGTATTTGATTTTGTTGTACAAAGTCTAATAAAGTAAACTAAAAAAAATCTTTCCCTACTGTGAACAGATAGTTCAAAAAAACAAAAGTTCAATTTGCAACCATAACTGAGCCCAAAAATTGTGTTGCTAAGAAGTTGTTAAGTGAGTCATGTCTCATTTTATGACCCTTTGCCATAGTGAATAGCTGCAATTGTTAAGTTAGTCAGATAATCGTTAAGTGAATCTGGCTTCCCCATTGCCTTTGCTTGTCAGAAGATCGCAAAAGATGATCCCATAATCCTGGAACACTGCAACTACATGCCAATTGCCAAGTATCTGAATTTTGATCATATGACCATGGGAATGCTGCAATGGTCATAAGTAATTTTTTCAGTGGCTTGTAACTTTGAATGGTCACTAAACAAATGGTTGTAAGTTGAGGATTACCTGTACCATTCTTCACCTCAATTTCCACAAAGATCAAGAGTTAACCTGCCTAGGAGCACAAAATTCTTGAAACAAAAATTACAAAAGGAAAAGTGACATGGAGAAAGTGCATAGTTAATATTCAAGATCACCTGCTCCTTCCTGCCCAAATTTATGGCAAGGTGTATCAAGGCACTTAATAAAGTGACTTAATCATATTATTTTGAATATACAGGGGGGTGGAGACAAGGGAAGAATAAAGAAAGAAAAAAAGTAGAAAAAAAATTTGCAAGCATCATAAAATTTGTTGTTACATTTCAAAATAACAGCGATGTAAACCTGAACATTAAACTACCTTATACTGAAAGCTTACATTAAAGTGAATGAATATTAAAATTATGGTTCTATACAACAATTAGTATCTATAACAATGTAACTCAAATTAGAATTTGTACATTGGAATGAATGAGTTGCAGTAATTTTGGCCCAATCTAAAACATTGAGCAAGTTTAACAAATATTTTTTTAAAAAATATCATTTTATCTTAAGAAAAATCCAACTTCTGTGTCAGTCATATAAGAAACAGACATTGTCCAGACATAAAGCTATTTTAACAGAATCTTGCAAGTCTGAATGTGCTTCCCTTGTTCCCCCTTTTATCTTCATGAGAATGAGGGTTGTCTGAAATATTTTCATAAACTATTTTTCTTTACATGTTTTTAACTTTCATTTACTTTTGTGAATGATACCTTTGTCATTTCCCTCTGACCTTCAAAGCCAATCTCTTTATTCACTTCACTTTGGATGTGACATTACTTAATCCCAAAATGGATTCTACATTGAATTAAATTCTATATCAGATTTGTTTTTTGGGTATGAAGTTAGTTTTGACATCAGCACATACTCCCATGATTTAATTTGCCTTTCTTCCACAGAAGGGATGGTTTTAATTTCCAATGAGAAGGAGAAGAATCCTAGCAGCTGTTGCTATGTACAAAGCCAGCACTATATTATAAATATTTAATTCAGCAACATTTAAAATGGCACCCTGAAAAGAGGAATTCACCTTTAAAATTTATTTTGCTTACACTGTACATTATTTTCTATTATTGTTGAAGTTTAATAAATTGCCACCAAGGGTGAAAAAAATATTCAAATGTATAATTGCTTTTTCAACTGTTCTGAGAAAGTAAGTGGTCTATTTTCAAAATTAATACCAGGGTAATTTACCATCCATGGAACATCTTGTACCAATTTTCTCTGAGTGTAGTATCAACCATATAGTTGAAAAATGTCTGTTGTTACCTCAATTGTTCAATTTAATTTTCTATCCATTAATCACATAGTCTTTGACCTGTTCACATTCTAAATTGTACTTCAGCAGCAACATATGAATAAGCCCCAGTAAATGACCCCAATCAGGGAAACCTGGTTTTTTTTCACCTTGTTTTTGTAATTGCTTCTGAACTATTCAACTTAGTTGTATATATTGAAACCAGTGAGTGATTCTGACCATCCTGAAGTGTGAATCTCACCAGACTGTGTCTTTGTTTTACAGGTGATCCACACTTAATGACCACTCATTCAGTGACCGTTTTTACTTATAATGGCACTTAACAAACGATGCTTGTGACTAATCCTCAAAATTCCAGCAGTCACAGCCTCCCTGCAGTCACATGTTCACAACTTGGATAGTAAGCACCCAGCTTGCAATTACAACATTGTACTATCCTAGGTTCACATGGTCACCATTTGCAATCTCCTTTGTTGGCTTCCTACAAGCAAAAACACTGGGGAAGCTAGAAGGACGTTGCCAATAGCAATTGTATGATGTCCTCACTTAACCACCCATGCTGATTTACTTAATAGTAATAAACTGGGAAGTGCTGGAAATGCCATTGCTAAGCAATATGCATGTACTACTTTCACATGCTCAAATGTCCTGAAACTTTTTTTTTTTTTTTTTTTGGCCTTTGAATCTGACATCTACACAGCCCTGCTGCATGTTAATTCTTTTCCCAGTTTTTTGTCCTGTCTTCACAAGTAGTAGTTTGGCTCCTTTACTTGGCCTTACTCCAGGGGTGGGATGCTCCCAATTCAGCCCAGTTCTAAAGAATTGGTAGCTCTGAAGAGCAGCAAACACTGAACCAGTTCGGTGTCTGCTGCTCTGTTTGGCCAAGGCCACCTACCCGGGCTCTTGGCTGTCCTTTATTTCCTGCTTTTTCAACCTCAATTACTTTGCATGGCACAGCTGAGGTTGAAAAAGCAGGAAAGAAGAGGAGTTTGAAATGCTGCGCACCTGAGCGCAGCGCTCGTCAGCTATCTGGGTGGCACAACTGAGGTTTGTTGGAAATGGTCTACCCACATGCTCAAAACGTACTCTCACCAGGGTGGGATTCTATCTACCAGAGAACTGGCAAATCGCACCCTTGGCTGCTCCCCCCGCCACTCATTCCTTACCTGGCATGCACGCCATCAAACTTGCCTGCTAAGTTGCTATTTTTCCTTCTTTTTCCCTGACCATCAGTTGTTTTGCTGTGCTGGGAGATTTAGATGAGCTAGAAAGCAGGAAACCATTGAATTTCTTGCTTTCTAGCTCA
This sequence comes from Laticauda laticaudata, assembly GCA_004320025.1. NCBI lineage: Eukaryota > Metazoa > Chordata > Lepidosauria > Squamata > Elapidae > Laticauda > Laticauda laticaudata. The sequence goes on from BHFT01032914.1 coordinate 33,664, forward strand.
TCTAAAAGCAGAGCTGAACCTTCCTGCGGATTGAAGCCTCTATTTTTCAGTGCAGACTCAGGTAGCCAATTGCAGAAAAATAGATCTCTGAATGAATCTGTGATTCTGTGTGCAACTCAATTTGCCTGCTTGCTTTGTCTGATTTTGAGTAAAAGTTGCTCTTTTTTATAAAAAAATAAATATTTACATAAATATTTATAATATTTACATACAAGCCATGCCCAGCCAGTCACATGATCACCAAGCCACACCCACAGAACTGGTTGTTAAGAAATTTGAATCCCACCCCTGCCTTACCCTTACCAGAAGCTGGAAGGTGCCATAAATCAGGTGTCTCCTCCAAAGCCCAAAGAGGACATCTATGCAAACCCTTCAGAAGGAAACAGTCATTTCTGTTCTGCTATCTGGTGACTTTGAAAAAAATTCCCTTTTCCAAATAAAGTGCAATAAAATAAAATAGTACAGCCACAGAAATACTGTATTGGACTAACCATGTTAAGAAAGGATACATTAACAGTATTAATTGATCATTAGGCTACTCAATCCACTCCACAAGCAAACTGAAACCATATCTAGTAGTGCTCTGTGCATTAAACTAGTTTTGTGTGGCTTTAGATACAGGAACACCACCAAAACAAAATTCATAAAAAATGCTATTCATGGGGAAAAAAACTTGGATAAAGAACAGAAAGCTCATTAAAGGTGCTTAAATTCCATTGAAGTTAGTGGAGCACAGAAACATGCTTGTTTTCCCCTAGCTTATATTATTCTTTTATGGACTGTACTAAAATAATCTATAATTGGTGCTACAAACCATGAAATGAAATGAAGAATACACATAAAAGCCCATCCTTTGCTTAGCCCCTGAGCGACAGGATCAGAAATCAATAAAAAAGCATATCAATGAACACTAGAGAAGCAAGCAAAGATAATAAATGTAAAGCTAGAGATTGTCCAGACTGACAAAGAAATACAGTATTATTATCTTAGTTTATAACTGCAGTACAGTCAAATCACATTCAGCAACTGAATAGGCAGACAATTCCCACTATGTAATAAAAAAAAGAAAAGAAAACTCAGGTAAGGGCAAACAAATGCAAAATGCATGAGTTTTGTATTAAATGTAAAATAGCATTTATATATAACTCTCTCTCTCTGTCTCTCTCTCTGTCTCTCTTTCTGTCTCTCTCTGCCTTTCTCTGTATAAGAAACAGGATTCTAGTTTTTTCCTCCTCTTTTAGGCTTTTGAAGATATATTCTATACATATACATGTAAATTTTCATGTTTGATAAAAAAGAACTATTTTGTTCTTGGCTAAATACTCACCTTTCAGAGAAAATCTCTCCATAATTTAGTGAAAAATAGAAGGAAAAGGAGGAATTCACACTCAGCACCTATCAATTTGAGAGAAAGAGGGTTGATCAATAATCAACCCTCCAACTAGAGTGTCCTAAATAATCAAATCAAATCAAATGCTACTGATTTTTCACAAAGGAAAATTCTCTTTGAAAATAAAAGTTGCATGTAGTTACAAGATTAAATTTCATGCAAAAAAATTATTGTTTCATTTTTCTTGCAACATTTGCTGATTTTAATAATGCAGCTCATCCCTTGATGCTTTGGAATTCTTTAACATATGTTCTGGGTTGTTGGCTCCAAAAAATTAGAAAAGAGCATCAGATAATAATTTATGTTTCTAAGCACATCCATGAATGTTAAAATAATGCACTCCTTCCTAAATTTAGATTACTCAGTTCTTGCTATATGTACTCTATCCTGTCAGAGAACTGGTCTGGCACCTGCACGAAAACAAGGGCTTCATAGATGAAGAACTATGGCTACAATGCTGCCCTACTGACACACCATTTGGCTTAAGTAAGATTGATTTTTCACACTTCAACTAGCACTAAATTTCAAGTAACAAAAATATAAGTGTGAACTAGAGAGATGAAAGGATCTCATCTCACCTGCTTCATGTTAGATCCTCTTCTCTCCCTCCTTCCCTCCCCCCGTCTCTCTCTGTACATTTGTGTTTGTACACATACATGCATGCAGTTATAAGGACAACTTTATTTGTTTTTAATTCTAGAATGAATCAGGAAAAACTAAAATTCAGAGCTACCTTTTTCCATTGTCAAAAACAACAATTCTAACAATACTAACTTCTTAGTTTCTATCTCCACAAACTGAAGCATGCAGAAATTATGAGGAGAAGCCACCCAAGAAACTGACAAAATCAATAGCTTAGTTTTGAGTTTTGAGGTTAGCAACTTCTAATACAGAGCACTGCTGCAACATTGTCGAAGCTCCTAGTAATCTCTTGCCAGTGCAATTCAGTAGAATCTTTCCTCCATCATATCCATTCTTGAGCCATTTGGTGATGTTAACTTAGACGTTATTCTCGTATGCATACCAAAATGGACAGCTAAGTTGGAATGAGGGAAGCAGGAAGAACTCTGCTGGCAAGGTCAATAGACAGACTCACATGCCTATCCTTGCAATTTCACAGAGACAAAAAAGTGACTGGTTTGTGGGATAAAGGGGAAAAGAACGACTAACAAGTAAAATAAAAAAAAATATCACTGAGTAGAATCAGAATTGGAATTTCTCTGTTGTTAAAGAACGAGAGGGAAGGAAGTGATGGAAAAGGAGAAGGGTGGACAGTTGCATAAAAACATTAAATGATGGAGGGTCAAGTAAGATTGAGGATGATGGGTTGTTCATAAGAGAGTATCAGCACAGGAAGAATCACTTAAGTAGAAAACTAGACAGTTGAAGTGACAGTAAAGTACACATCCATCATTTTCTCTCAGACACACAAGCTTGCTATCCAAATAGTAGAACTTAATATCCTATCCCAAATTCACTCTTATTAGAAGACAAATCAATTATTAATTCCAATGCTCCCTTCACTTCATTCCCCATCAAGTATTTTTTGCAAGATAAATCAAAAATAATCTCTTTAAAGAAAAAGAAAAAAAATTCTGAGCTTTCAAATCACCTATTGGAAGCAAAACTCCACAAGGAACTTCATGAATCAAAACCAAGATTAATTAGATATCTCCATTATGCCTTGAATATGCTAAAGGACACCCTAAATTTTCCTACCCCAAATTATTTGTTAACAGAGTCAGGCTAGATACCAAGTGTGAACATCATCACTTGCAAATAAACCATAAAGCAGTTTCATAAATATTTTCATGTGTAAACAATCATTGCATACTGGTCAATGTAATTTTGTAGCATAATGATCATGATTACAACCAATTTGATTCATTTATTTATTTAAAAAAACAATGTTTTATACTAGCTCTCCACAACATATTAGCCTTCCCAAGTTTCCAGAGAGCTGGAATAAAAATTCTGGATTTGTAGATAAAAACACAAGTGGAAAACACCAGGTGGGCAAAGATTATTAACAGAATTTCAATAAGCTAGGATGCTTCAGCTGTTTTCACTGGCATTAAACATTCATTTGCCAAGAAGTGTCTGTGCATGATTTTTATACATATACATTCCTTCAATTATTATCACAATAAAATTGGGATTCATTTACAAATCAGATTTTTTGTCTTATATCTATATCTCATAAAAGTTAATATATGATACAAAAGGATCCAGCGTATCTTACACTATGTCCTTGGTTCCTTTTAAAAGGTACCCACTTAGTTTACTAGCAAAGTCACAGCTTTAGTGCTCTCACTGGAAAGCTAATTCATATTTCAGGGCAATAAATTGTATTATTAAACTGCCACATAAACTTATGAAATCATCAGCTACATTGGCCTGGTCTGGGAATCTTTATTGCTGGTAAGAATGTATGGAAATATTGTTTTAACAAGATTCAACAAGCTTGTAACATTTTGAGATAAATCAGCTACTGATTTACTGCAAAGGTGTTTCATGGTTGAATTGTCTTGTCTAGATTGGCATGCTAGCACACTTTCTCCATGCAAAGATATTTTACCAGTCTTGGTATTAAAAGGGGTTTTAGAGCTAGATGTTTAAAAGACCAAAGTTCACCATGATAATGGAGACAAGGTGATCCGTCCTGTTCAAAAGATTTAGTAGTCTTTAACATATACCCCTGTATGATTATAATAACAAATCCACTCCTAGTGATCAGTTAATTAAGGGGTTGGACAAGGATCTGGGCTATTCAGCAAGCATTCTACCTTCAGCCACAAAAGCTCATTATTTTTTCCTCCCAAACTACTTATCTGGTTTGTTGTTGTGAAGAAAAGAAATGAAGTACAGCATGATAGGATGTTGCCTAGGATTCATCTCCAAATGTTCTGGCAACTTTTGACATACCCTTTCCTCATACACAGCAGGTACCCAATTTAAGAGGATGCCAAAACATTTGCAGCTGAAAAGAATTATGTTGCACAATCAGAAGAGAAATAATTAGCCACAAAATATGGAATTATTAGATAACTAATTGGACACTAATTATCTTTGGATTGAGGCCTCTGCTTTACTGATTGCCTATGTAAAAATTATCTCTTTTCCTTTAAGCCCATGTCACACCGGCCAACGGATACAAAAAAGACACAACGGACGAGCAAAATGTTCCATCCATTGTTATCTGCTCTCAAAAGGGGCAAAAATTTGCATAACGGGAGCGGATAACACGGACGCGGGGAGGACGCAGGGCGGATGCAAAGTGATGAGGAATGGAAGCCGCAGCGGATGGAAGGCGGATGGGAGCTGATGGAGGACAACCGGCAGGGCTTCCAGGGGGCCTCAGCAAAGCGGACGGCGGTAACAGATACAGAGGATGTCAGAACGGAACGCCGAACGATGAAGACAGATGCACAGCGGATAAAGCGGATGCACAGGCGGAAGCGCTAGCGTGATGCAGCAGCGGAATCGAACGGATGCCGAGCCGTTAATTGCGCCATGCGGGTGGGGGGGGGAAACAAGCATTGCGTAAGCCCTCCGGGGTATAAAGGGAAGCAGCTCGCCGTGGCCAGCATTCCGAGGAAAGACGCTGCTGCTGGAACTTCGAGTTCCTTGGCCTGCCCTGCTGCATACCTGCCTGCCAATCCTTGCTGCCAGCCTGCCTTCCAGCCAGCCTTGGTGTGCCCGCCTGCCTGCCTCCTGCCAGGCTTCTGCCAGCCTTCCTGCCAGCTTCTACCTGCCAGGTTTCCTGCCAAGCCTAACCTGCCAGGCTTCCTCGCAGCCTACCTGCCATGGCTTCGTGCCAGCTATGCTGCCAGCGCTTCCTGCAGCCTTGTGGCCTGCCTGCCTACAAGCCTTCGTGCCTGGCTTCCTGCAGCCGTTGGTGGCCAGCCCTTCCCTGGCCATCCTTTGGTGCCTGCCAGCCCTCATGCCAGCCCAGCAACCCAGCAACCATGGGGAGGAAGCGAAAGACTCAAGCAGCCTGCCGCCACTCCTGGCAAGAGGGACAGGGCCCAACCTCACGCCGCACCCTGCCCCTGACTGCTTCTGCTGGGGCTTCTGCTGAAGCTTGCTTCCTGGCGATGGTGCTTTCTGCTGGTGCTGGTGCTTCTGCTGGTGCTAACATCTGTTGAGCTTGCTTTGGTCGCTGCTGGTCCTGCTGGTCCTGCTCGTGCTCCTGGACTTGCTCATCCTGTCGTGCTCCTGGTCTTGCTGTCCTGCTGTCCTATCATGATCCTGGTCCTGCTGCGTGCTCCTGGACTTGCTGTGCCCTGCTGGTGCTTACTCCTACTGCTGCTGATCCTGGTCCTGCTGTCCTGCTGCTGCTGATCTGCTGCACTGGCTGCTGTGCTGATGTTGATGATCCTGGCTGCTGCTGCTGCTGATGATGATGATTATGACGCTGCTGGTGAGGATGACGATGATGATGATGATGATGATGATGAATGGAATGATCCTGGCTGGTGCTGTTGATGGTGGTTGTTGTGGAGGAGCAGCCCTACTACCTGGGAGCCCCTGCTGATGAGGCCCAACTGGTCCAGCCAAAGGGAGGAAGAGGCCGTAAATGCGACAGACGGAGAGGAGGCAATACTACATTGAAGGAGGCGCAGACGAGGATGAGGTGCTGGAAGTGGCTGAGAGAGAAACGACTATCTGTGGCGGAAGGGACACCTGGCTGTACAGGGACACAAGCGGAAGCAGGCTGCTTGGAGAGAGATGGGCAGAGAGTAATGGGTTACCTGTCGGAGGTGCTCCCTCGGCTGGTGGAAATTATAATGCACACCTGGTAGGGAAGCTGCACCTCAAGAAATTTCTGGCCAGGGCACTGTGAAGCTGACAGACAGAGAGACTACGTAATGGCCAGGTGCAGCTTCCTGGAGGGTGAGGTCCGCCACCGAGGAGCACCAGCAGCCCCTCTCACTACCCTCCTCTCATGCCGGCAGCCTGCCTGAGAGCCATTTCCTCTTCCAGCCGAGAGTCAAGTCCCTGTCTGCAGGCAGGTTTTTCTGTGGAGCGTGCCAAGGCAGAGAACCCGTGGACAGGTGTGGTAAGCGTGGTGGAGTGCGTAGAGGACTGCCCTGGGTGCGGTGGGAGAGAGGAAGACATTGAGTCCAGCAGTCAAGTCCTGAGGCCGATCCAGCACCACCCAGCTCCGCCTCCGCAGAAAGGCCAGAGAGCGACAGCAGGAGGGCTGAAGCCACACTGGTCCTGCGGAGATCAGGGGACAAGACCATACCGCACCAGCATAGATAATCCCTTCAGCTGGTCCACATTGCCGGCTCCTCATCCTCACAACCGCAAGCGCCATCCTCACTTATGGTCAACCAGACCCCTCAAGGACTGGCGGATCCAAGTACCAGCTGGTGAAGGACCGTATCACGGAGCCTGCTTCACAAACCTCGCAGACCCAGAGGAACCTGCTGCCACCCAGTCCAGGTCTGCTCACTCCACCTCCAGCCACAGGTGATGTCCCTTCCCTTCCAAGGGCTTCGCCACAGGCCTCACCTACCAGGGCTATGGCTACGCCAGCAGGTTTCAGCAGCACAGGCAGCAGCCTTCCCAGTCTAGGCAACAGAGTCAAATCGGACGACACCGTTTGGCCACCTGTTCACTGTGCCACTGAATGCCACCACCGACAATGATGCTACCCACGCCATCCTCACGCCAGCTGCAGAGCAACAGCCCCAGCTACACTATTCCTTCCTCCACCCCACAAACAAGCCCGGCCTGCAGCACATCTGTCATCAGTACTGGGGCCTGCCACACATTGGCATGGAGGAAGGACCTCTCAGCATCACGGGGCTGAGCGCAGCTGTCTACACCTTCCTCAACCACACATCCCTGTGTCCTCTCGGGCCAGCCACTCCAGCACCACCCACCCACAACAGCACCTTCTACCCGTCAACCCTGAGACTGAGCACACCTCCGAGTGACCAATGGAAGGTGGGTGCTGCTATCTATGGACTTTATTTGGGACACTTGACCTTGGGTCATTTTTTTTTTACAGCTTGTTTTTGTTCAATAAAGTTTTATCTTTGATTTCAGCACACTTGCTTTTCATTTCTTTTTCTTTTAATAAAGTCTTGGTGGAAAACTTTTAGAATTGGCTTAACAGCCTTTGCATGCTTGTGGGATGGGTTTAAGATAGCAGTGGGGTGGGCAGGGATACTGTGGAATGAGCAGGGATACCTTTTGGGATGGCTAATAGCTGTGTGGAATAGATAACTCCAGTGCAAGCATCAGTTGGGAACTGTATGGACTGCCCCCAGAATGCACACCTATGGCCCTTTTTTATCAATAACAATGTAAGCATTGATCCACCATTTGAACACGCAAACAACACTGCTTTATTAAACTCCCTGTTTCATTGTAGGCCACGCCAACATACAGCCCAATCTCATCCACGTGTGATGAGACAAGGCTGAAGGAAGCATCCATTAAGCATCTAACCATCCTGTCTTGCCATTCCACCGCTCAGCTGGGGAGTTGCACCAGTGGTTTTCAGGGAGGTTGCGCTGCATTCTTCCTTCACGTGAAGGCTCTGTTGAGGCTTGACACATCCTGAGTGTCTATAGGTTTCGCCCTTGCCTCATTCCCCAGGCTCCATGTCGCCATTCCTTGTTGACGGTTCCACCAGCCTGTTTCTGCAAGACTGGGTCGGGTGCGCAATGAGATTTGTGCAGGATGCAGGCAGCCTTCCACGATCCTGCCTCATGGTCTCTGGGCGATGCTTGCATGGTGGGTGAGAGAGGTACCTGGAACCTGTTGGCCCAGGATGCCAAAGGCGTTCTCCACACCCGCCTTGCCTGGAACAGCCTGTTAAGTTGAAGATCCTCTCTTCACGGGTGAGGCATCTGGAGGTGTAGGGCTTCATGAGGTAGGTTCTGAGGCGAAGAAAGGCAGATCATTCCCCCACGTGAAGTAGGGCACATCTTGCGTGTCGTTGGCAGGGGGTCTGTATCTGGGAGCCCACCATGAGGTTGCCTTCCAGCCCTCGCTTGAGGTGATGGTGTTTGTATACCTGGGCATACATTTTGCGCCCTCCTTGAGGTGACTGGTGTTTATACCGTAGCCTGAAGCATCGATGTACATGAAACTTGTAGTCAGCATTGACCATGGTGAAGTAGGATGTCTGAAGAAAGCCCATGTAGTTGAAATTAAGTGACCCTGATTGGTTGGAGCTTTGCAGGCCACGTGCTTGTCATCTATGGCTCCAACGGTGTGGGGGAAGTTCAACCCTCTGAATACCACTGCTCTGCAACTTTTCTTCCATCTTCTTTCAGTGGAGGGGCATGGAGGAGCTTTCCTCCTTGTATTCTTCGATTGATGGCCTGCAAACCACTTCTCTGACCCACAATGCTGATGGGTGTTGTGGTGGTCACCCTCCAGCCGTATGCATGCTTTTGTTTAGGTGGTCTTGTCGGAGGGCCCAGGTGGCGCGAAGTGAGTGCCACGTTGAGCCCAGGTTCCAGGCTGGGCGGAAGTTGGTGTTCCTGCTTGGTCAACCTGGGTGTCAGCCGCTGCACAACTTCGTCCAAACATGGCTGGAAGGCATCCTATGAAGTTCTGGAACACCCGAGTGTCCTTCATTCCTCCACCATTCAGCTTGTTGTACAGTCCGTCCTCTGCTTCTTCTCAGATCCTTTTCCAGACCGCAGACGCTTCTTGGCCGCTTTTTTCTTCCCGTAGTAGAGTTGACCAGAACCGCCTGTAGATGGTTTCGCACTGTCAGAAGGATGGTGGCTGCCGAAAGGGACTTTGTCACAGATGCCACGATGGACGATGACTGGATTTGCTGTTGAAGAGGAAAAGTGCAGGAATGAAGGCTGCAGAGGTTCTGCACAGCTTGGCTGCGTGTTCTGAAAGTGAGATGCAGGCAGGTTGCTCCCCCTTTTTAAAGGCAGTGTGGGTGTCCTTTGCATCTCTAGGCCAGTCCTCTGTGGTATCCTGCAGACATCCTTAATAATTCCCGAGATAGGTCCCCTCTGCGGCACGTTTTTTCCATTTTAAAACGCTTGGTTTCCGTGCTTGGCATCTGTTCTGGCAGTCCATTCCTGCAAGATCTTGTCCACGTCCGTTCCACTTCTTCCGCCTTGCGGTCTGGGCGGATGGAGTTTGCGCGGATTGCGCAGCGAGATGCCAAGCGGGATATAGAGGATGCGCGTTACGGATGCAGTAGCGATGCATAAGTGGAGCGAACTGGATACATGTTGGTGCCCACGCAAAAGTTTTTAAGGGCAGACGCAAAACTTTCTGAGGACGGTTATGAGACATCAATGAGAGCGGATGTGGACGGATAGAGAGGAAGAAACGAGGCAGGTGAGTACGTCGCGTTTGTCGAGACGGGATGGCGAAGGTTTTTTGTCGCGTTTTACAGTCCTCTTTGCATCCGTTGGTTCATCACGTGTGACAATGGGCGTTTAAATGGAGAGCATATAGGAGTTGTTGTTCCAGGTTACAAAACAAAGTTGTCAGCGCTTTCATTAGCTAAAGGTCCTGGTCCCCACTGTAACTTTATGGATGCAACGAGTATGTAAAACATTAAAAAAAGCTTTGCCATCCATTGGAAAATGCTATGCACCGTTGAGTATCACTGCATACGTGGTTTTCATACGCTCTATCCCTCGAGCAATCTGTTCCACTGCGATTTTTCATACCGCGCAAGAAGTTTTTGAGCTGCGCAAAACTTTTTGATATTGGATGAACTTTTCCACCGTGGTAGCGACTGCTACACTCCACCAACCCCGCAACGGGCAACAAAAGTGTTTCTATGTCCCGTTTACTCAATGTGACCGTTAAACATGCACGCCTGTAATCTCTCTGTATCCTCTGGCCAATCTTCCTCAACGTCACATCCGCTGTCCGCTGAAAATGGAAAGGGGAGAAACGAAGAGGTGACGGAACGCCTACACAGCGTTAGTAGCACAGAAATAGAAAGGATGTAAAGCGGATGCATCTCGTATATAAAGGATTAAAATGAACAACGTTTGTATCTGGGATGTATACTCGGATATTTAGGATGTCTGCAGTATGTCTAGAGTATGTAGAAGGACCCTAGCGGAAAACTGATATTTCCTATAAAAAGGGGGAGAAATCATTCTGGATTCAGTATGAGTGCCAGCAATCCGTGGTGTGACAGACCTCTTCACCCTTGGTCTTGGTCTTCCACAATCATCAATTGATTCTGCCACTATGAATCGTGATGCATCCGTCTGGTAGCTGCGATCAATTCATCACCAGAACCAAACCTGTTCAGAATTTTCACCTTTTATTAGCAGAAGGAGAGAAGGAGACGTCCAAGAGCTGTGTGGGGTCCGAGGATCGACTTCGTGGAGAATAATACTGGAGTTCTGGACTGTATGACCAGTTGATGGTGGAGCCTGCGGAAATGACGACCCTCGTGGCATTCATCTCTTCATGAGGATGCCACCAGCCATGTTTTGACGAACTTGAAGCAAGCGTCTGAGATCCAGGTTGACCAAGCGCTAGCACCAACTTCCATCCCAATCTGGACCCTGGACTGAATGGTGGCCACTGACTCATCTGCCGGCACTGGCTCTGGAACGGCACATACAGAAACATGGCAGTATGCATTGAGGGTGCCACACACAGCATCAGCAAAGTGGTTCAGAGAAGTGGTGGCAGTGCCAATCGAAGAATGCCTGGAGCTCCTCAGTGCCCACTCTACTGAACAAGGGCTGGAGGAAACTTGCAGAAAGAGTGGGTATCAGAGGTGAATTTTTCCCCACCCGCGTTGGAAGCCATAGAATGGAAGCCGTGGGCCTGCAAAGCTCCAGCCAATCAGCGTGCACTTATTTCAACTACAAGGGGTTCTTCAGTATCAATCCTGCTTTTGCCACTGGTTGATGCTGACTACAAGTCATCTATCATCGATGCCCTACCCAATGACACACAAGATGTGCCGTCCTTCATCATGGGAGATGAACGCCTTCTCCTCAGAATCCTACCTCATGAAAGCCCTACACCTCCAGATGCCCTACCCGTGAAGAGAGGATCTTTCAACTACACAGGCTGTCCAGGGCACAGGTGGGTGGTGGCCGAAACGCCTTTGGCATCCTGGCCGACATGGGGGGGGTATCCTCCAGATACGCTTCTCACCCACCATGCACGCATGAACCCAGAGACTGTGAGGGCATCGTGGAACTTGCTGCATCCTTCACAAATCTGCATGCGCACCCTGCTCACTCAGTATTGCAGAACAGACTTGTGGACCTCATAAGGGAATGGGGAATGGAAGCCTGGTGAATGGAGGCAAGGAGCGAAACCTGATAGACACTGTGGATGTGCAATGGGCCCAGCAAATTTCACGTGAGGGAAGAAGCAGCCCAACCTACTGAGACAGTAGTGGTGCAACTCCCAGCTGGAAGCAGTGGAGTGGCAAGACAGGATGATAGATGCTTATGATGCTTCCTTGAGCCTGTTGCTAATACTGATGAGATTGTGCCATGTATGTGAGTGGTCCTACAATGAATAGGGCATTAATAAAGAGTTTTGTTTATTTAAAATGTGTTTGATGCAAATGAATAAATTGTTTATTTGATAATAAAGGTTCCATATGTGTGGCAGCTGGAGGCGGACCACATAGTCCCACTATTGCGCTTGCACTGGAGGCTTTATCTTTCCCACAACTATTCTTATCTATCCCACAAGCATGCAAAGGTTAACCATTTTTTAAAAGTTTTCACCAACACTTCTAAGGTAAAAAAATGAACGCAAGTGTCTTCAGCAAAGAATAACCTTTATCAAACTTTCTTAGGTAACTTATGACTTTTTATTAAAAAGCAAAATGAACGCAAGTAAAGTGTCTTAAGGCAAAGATAAACTTAACAAGTAAACAACTCATCTCTGACACTATTCTCAAGTCACTCTGAGTCATGTCCTGGTCTCAGCTTTAACGGGCAGGGACTTGGTTGGAGGTGGCTTGTGGCTTGAGTGCTTGAGTGGTTCTTTAGGCACCAATTGGGGTGCTTCTGGCCCGAGGGTCAAACAAGGGATGGAAGTTGTTCAGGAAGCTGTCCTGAGAGCTGACTCAGTCCCATGAGGTTCTGAGAGGCCCTCTTATCAAGGCACGCTGAGATGTGAGGGCCCAAGATTGAGATGAAGATTGGTCCATTGACGGCTTGGCTGTCACGGGTGGAAGGAAGGAGGAATGGTAGTGGGGCTGTCTGGTCCTGCGAGCTGGGTTGAGGACTGGCATCTGTTGGCATCAATGAACCTGGGCCTGGACTGGGAAGTTCTGCTTTTGCTATGGGAAAATCGCTGGTAAGTTCGTAGGCCTTTGGTAGGTGAGGGGCCTGTTGAAAGCCTTGGTAAGGGCTGTGACATCGCCTGGGGGTGGAGGGAGAGAACCTGGACTGGAGTAGGAGCAGCTTCAGCTGTGCCTTGAGGGTTGTAGCAGAAGTGCTGTGATAATTTCTGCTTCATTCACCTGGTACTGGGCCTTGCAGGTCCCTCAGGGTGTTGGTCATGTGGTGATGAAGGTATTGCGAGCTGAGGATGCTCTGTGCCAGTGGATCACTGAGAAGAAGTTTGGTGCTGGTCTTCATTGTGTTCCCTGATCTCCAACAGCAACTGGTTGGTTCTGGCCCTCCAGTTCCCTGCCTCTCTAACCTGCATCCTCTGGAGCTGGGTGGTGGGTGTGGGGTGTGGGGTTGGCCTCATTGGTGGTGCTGCTTCTTCTCCCATTTGTGATGCAGGGCGTCATCCTCCACAGGATCCTCCAAGTCTGCTGGTATGGGGAGTGCCGCTATATTCGGGGGGGTCTCTGCCTGTGGGGGCCCCCTCTGAAGACACCTGCCTGAGACAAGGGTAAAGTTGTCTCCTGAACTGGAAGAGGACTGGCTGTTCTGTGGGCTGTCTGAGGGAGAGGGGTCTTCAGAGGGGCTGCGCCTCCTCGTGGCAGGAATCTCACCCTCCCGGAAACTGCACTATGGCCAATGATGTACATCTCCTCCGGTCAGGTGAGCTTGAAGCAGGCTGGCCTGGATTTCTTGAGGTGTAGCTGCCATTGTCCAGAGTGTTGCATGTGCTTCCACATCCAAGAGTACTTCTGCAGTGTACCCAGGCTCTCTGCCTTGTCTTCTCCCAAGCTGCCTGCTTTTCTTGGTGTCAAGATAGAGTCTGTGGCCCTTGCTCCAAGGTACTCCTTCTCCTCAGCCATTCAGCACCATGTCATCCTATGGTCCTGCGGAAACAGTGTACTGGTTTTTCCTCTCTCCCTGTCTCTTCCTTTGCCTCTTCCTCCCTCTGGGCAGGGGCTTCAGCAGGGCTTTCAGCGGGCTTGAGCAGCAGGGCCTTCAGCAGCAGGGCTCTTGAGGGCCTCTTGCGGGCTGCGTCCACCACAGAGCAGCAGTAGCAGCCAGCAGGCAGGTTCAGAGTCAAGTGCCAGGGGCGTGGGAATGCTGGTTCGTGTCCTTTGGCCAGGGCTCCGGAACTGAGTAGGCCCGGCTTCCTCTTTTCCCTCACTGACGAACCACTGGTGTTCCTCCTAGATGTATGTGCAGCATGTCTTTCCCCTGAATGCTGATGCATGCGCTGCTGCAATCCTTTGTATATCCAGGGAGCTGACGCAATTTATATTCTTGCCCAAAACAAGTGAACGCTTTGCATCCAATATATCATCCGCGTGGCATCCGCTTTGTTCCTATAGGCGTCCGTGATGCTCCGCTTCATCTGCTATGCATCCGCCCTTTCCGCTATGCGTCGCGCTTCGAAATTCTCCCCGGAAACCTTCGGAGAATCATCCGCTTCCATCCATTGTCATCCGCTAGGCTTCCTATGAACATCCACTTCACGATCACCGCTACATACTACCCACGTCCGTTCTTTTCCGTTCTTTTGTCCGTTCTTTTCTGTTCTTTTCCGTTCTTTTCCATTCTGTTCATGCAAATTTTCACCACTTTTTGGAGCGGATGACAACGGATGGAGCCACCCCCAAAATTTTGCTCATCTGATGTGTCCTTTATGCATACGTTTTGCATCCGTCGGCCAGTGGGACCTAGCCTTAAAGCAGACTTGGTTTTATCACACACAAACACGTAACTGTCAAATAGGATTAAGTTTTTTTAAAAACCCAAGAGTTGTGATGTAGTGGCTAATGTGGACAATTGGGAATAGGGAAATCCTGATTCTAATTATCATTCTCTCTCCCATCCCCATCCCCACTTAGACAGAGAACCTGGTTCAGTAAGTCAGTACCTTTGAGCCCTAGACTAGGCAATCATAAAATATCTCTTTATCTATACTGAATCAGTATGGTATATTATGGGCTTCATATGTGCTTCAATAAAGAAGCATTCATCCTGTGGTGGATTGATTCAGGCTGACAGTGAAATATATATGTCTGTGCATGGCCAAAAGCAACATATGAACATTTATCTCCTATCAGTGTGAAACTATAGGAATAATAGTTGATAGCTGTGTATTATGAAAGACCTTCCATTTCTAAGCTGAGCACGCTTAAAATACCTATTTATACCAGGTATATTGGGCACAATGAATACTTTGTCTGGAATATGCAAAAATTGCCCATAATCTGTTATATTTTCATATCACATAATGTTCAGGAGTAGAATAAACTGCATCAGAAAAGTTCAATATGTGAATGGTAGTTTAGCAATAGATTTTATGAAGAATCATCAGTGTTCAATTTAAATTACATACAACCAGGTAAGTATTATATATTCTTTTGGAACCTTTCCTCTTAATTTATATTTTGTATCCCTATGACTGAAGAAAGTTCATTACTAATAGGCACAGAAAAGTGGTAAAGCTGATGTATTTTTTTTCTTAGAGCAAAGGTAATTTGAACATATTTCAATGGTTTCCTATTTGCTTTATGACAGCCTATTGCACATATCGGTTTAGTTCATATAAACAACAATGTGTATCAGAACAGCCATAATTTATGACTTATAAACATCTCTATTTATACCGTAAGATGATTATTTTCCTTAAGATAATCATATAGAGTGCAAGATGCAGAAAAAGCATACTTTTCTTAGGAAATATATAGAATATCCCTGCCTCCTATTTTCCCCATTCATGTATTTATATACCGTATGTACGTGTAGTGGGTCTTCCATCACAACGTTGGACGAGTTACCTGCCTATTTTTGTTCCCCAAGCAGCAGACAACACTGGTCTTAAAGTTTATAATGGTTTGTTTGTAAGGTTGTTTTTATTAATATATAGGTAGTTCTTGGTAAACTTTGGTAATTGGGGCCAAAATTTCTGTCACGACATGACATGGGGATAATGAGCAGCATCATATGACCAAGCCATAAGGCAACAGCAATTCCAGCATTCCCAGTTTCCTGTGAATCATAGTGATTCTTCAAGGAGAAGCAGGTGTGGCCAAGGGTAGGAACCTGAAGGTCCCATTCCATCTTCAAGTGAGGATGTCATATGGTTGGCAGTTCAAACTTCTGACTTCCCCATGGCTTCCCTATTGACTTTGCTTTTCACAAGTCAGCAAAGAAGGTTGCAGTGGTGACCATGAGACACAGAACTCTGAGGTTACGATTCAACAACATCACAAATGTGAATGGCACTAAACAAGTGGTCATTAAGTGACGACCATCTGTATTATTCCATTTTTTTTATGTCTAAGCAATCCTAGAAAGAATTCTGCACTCCTAGAAAGAATTCTGCACTCAAAGGCTACAAATGATTTGACTGGGGCTCGGGTTGACCAAATAAATAAATAAATATGTACATATAATTTTCATCCTTACATCAGCACTACTTCTAAATTGGTCGTGCTTAGCTTTTCCTTTGGTTTTCACTAAAACTTTTTTATTTGAAAGGCCAGAAATGTTTTTTTTTTTAAAAAAAGCATGCACACTTTTAAAATCACCGCAAAACTATAGATATGTTTCCACTTGCTAGGCTAAAAGTTATCAAATGGCAGGAACTGACCACTAGTCATGGCAACGTTTAGCTCTCTTAAATGGACTGCAGGCTTTGCTCTCTTCTTCACTTGCACAAGACTAAAGCAAAGCAAGAGTGACTTTGGACAGAGCTTCCACTTTGCCTTTTCAAGATTAATCAATTTTTTTCTTTTTTTAAAAAAAGACCTCCCACTAAGTTTCTTAGGACTCCCCAGGAAGAAAGAAAAGCACAATTCAAGAATATCCAATCAAGTTTCAGGTCTTAGCTATAAGACTGCATTGTCATTATATGACAGTCGCTGGTGAAACATTAATTCTGTTAGCCCAAACCTTAATGGATAATATTTCTGCCTCTCCTATTCCTGCTAATTCATCCCTATTTGCTTTCAATCTGTCTAGAAGCATAAATCCTGCCAGTTCCATCCCATATTCTGCTTTTGATGTGATATATTTTAAACTTATTTTCATGAATCAAAGCTATCCCTTCACAGTTATTTATTATTTATTATACTTAATTCAAAACATTACCACTTTGCAAAAAAAAAAAAAAAATGTTTTAACNCATTACCACTTTGCAAAAAAAAAAAAAAGATTACCAGAGCAGTCAACAATAAAAACATAGATTAGCAAAATCATTTACAATATAAAATTTATGCAGTAAGAAAACAAACCTAGGGGATATAAGCTATGATTTAATGTGCACCAATCACTGAATAATAAAATAACTAGAGTAATGCTAATATATTATTTTCGTAACAAAATGAGGCTAAATTTCTATGCCATCTAAAATCAAATAAAGCTTATCTTATGTAAGAATAAATGAAATAAATTGCCATTTGGTGTTTTTAGATGAATTTGCCTATTTTAGACTTCTTAACTAAATATGGCCTAGTGCATGAACATCAAACACCACTCAAAGCTTCGCTCTTTAGATTTTTGTGATATAGTTAACAATGTGCAAACATGTACATTTTTTATGATGGCAAAACTTCATGCAAGGTGTGATGTATTTGGAAAAACTTGTGTGAAAATGTACATATTAGAAATGCCCAGAAACTGTGCATGCATATACATGTGCTGTATCCAGCTATGGTCGCCACAATGTAAAAAAGATGTTGAGATTGAGACTAGAAAGAGTGCAGAGAAGGGAAGCAAAGCTAATTAGGGGACTGAAGGCTAAACATATAGATAATGGTTGCTGGAATTGGGTATATCTAGTTTAATGAAAAGGAGGACTAGGGGAGACATGATAGCAGTGTTCTGATATCTAATGGGTTACCACAAAGAAGAGGGAGTCATCCTATTCTCAAAAGCATTTTGAAATTAGGATGAGAAGCAATGGATGGAAACAAATCAAGGTGGGAAGCAACCTAGAACTCAGGAGAAATTTCCTGACAGTTAGAAGAATTAATGAGAGGAACAACTTGCCTCCAGAAGCTGTGATTGCTTCAACCATGTAAGTTGTTAAGAAGAGATTGGACAACTATTTGTCTGAAATGGTATATAAGGTTTCCTGCCTGAGTAGAGGGTTGGACTAGAAGACCTCAAAAGTCCCTTCTATCTCTGTTATTCATATGGAAAATATCGCAAAAGTACAAGGGAGCCCTGTCAGTGCTGGTGTGAGTGTTGTTTTCTTCTTGGTAATTCCTTGATAAGCCTGTTTTTGTTTACTGTTTGTTTCTCTGAGTTGATACTTCCATGAATGGGATATTGTTTACTTTTGATTGTTGGTTTGATATTAATCCTGGTGTTAATCTCTGCTTATCAGGATTTTGTTAGCTGGCCAGGAGGTGTTTTAATTTTTTTTGTCTCCTTTTTAGATTTTTGATTATCTCTTTTAAATGGTATGTAAATCTTTATCTCTATGTTGACTGCTGATTTGTCTGAGTGCCAAGCTTCCAGGAATTCTCTAGAATTTTTGGATTCAGTGTGGTCTAGGATTCTCCCAGGTTTTCATCTGATGCTACAATCCTAAAAACTATGATCAAAACCTAAGGTCATTAAAAATATACACAATTGCTCTCTATGGTGTTTACAGCACCATCACTAAGAAGTCCCTGGCTCCTGTCACTCACCCATCCATCTAAAGTGCCTGTCTGAGATCTGAGAATATATTTTTTATCTGTCTTGCCAAGATCCCTGAATTAATTGTACATGACTTTTGTCTCTTCCTTACACCCCCATGTGCTTTCCAAATGTATTATATCCCAGCACTCACAGCAATTCTGTTTTACTCTCACAACCATCACAGTTGCATTAGTTCTTTTAGATACAAATCCTTCTCCTCTAAAGTTCAATTTTTCTCTATTTTGCTGAATTGCAAAATTTATGAATGATTCACCTAACCCACTTCTTCAAGATGCCTGGGTAGGGGCCAAGCTGTAGCCTCTGAAATCATGGATAATATGAATTCAACTTACCATAGTTAAGAGACTGAATGATTCCTCTTATTAAGATGGCTTCATTAAATTTTATTACTCTGTTTTTAATCAGTAACTAAACATTAACCGATGGGAATGTAATTTAAAAACGAGACTGATTAAAGATGAGATTATTTATTAGAATTAGTTTCTGAAACTGAGTTGGAGATAGAGGCAGCTAAATTCTTTGAAATAAAATATTTTTAAAAAGATATGTAATTCCATATAGCATATTTTCCTAATTTATTACTGTAATTCAAAATCTGGTCATTGAAAGAATATTAATTCTTTGACCAGGGCCACCTATTTAACAACCAACAGTGAGGTAAAATACAATGCAGAGTGGTCACTAAAGTCTTAACTAATGGCTGTTGCTTGGAAACAGCAGAGATAAAATAATTCAAGTAAATATGTACAAGTGAAGTAAGTACAAGTGCTGCATGTTCATGTAGAATCAGGTAGCAAGTGATGGAGGAGAACATATTTTGAATTTTTACAGTAAGATATACTATAAAATAGAATTCTTTATTGGTCAAGTGTGATTGGACACACAAGGAATATGTCTTTGATGCATATGCTCTCAGTGGATATAAAGAAAAAATAAAATACATTCATCAAGAAATAGATAATAGATTGATAGAGATGAGAGAGAGAGAGAAAATGTAAGTGTGTGAACTAACTATATACAGTATAAAATATATATATATATATCAAATAGAAAGATCTCCACACCACAAAACAGACAAACACCTGAGCACAGACAGACTCCCTCTGATGCCTCCAAC
>BHFT01032915.1:0-21683 GCA_004320025.1 Laticauda laticaudata
GGGATAAGATAAAACAACTTACAACTTGGAGAGCTGAAACTGAAACCACTTACAAAAATGAAAAACTCTCAAAGAAAACTCTCAAAAACTCTCAAAGAAACTAAAAAAATTAGAAAATTATATATATATATACACACACACACACATACACAAACACACACATACACCACTATCCCCTCTAGCAAAGTGTACACAGTAGAACTCCAAATTTCTGGATGGCCATTAGATGGCAGCAAAGTGTCAGTTTGCTGATATCTTTGTGATTGGCTAGATTTTTATAGCTAAGATCTGCCTGTGTTAGCAGGGCCATCTTCATGATATATTTATTTGTACAATTTATATACTACCCACTACCAATACTGAAAACAGTTTTACAGCTTTTTAAAAGCAAAATTCCATACAGAAAATCTGCATCTGTTTGCACCCTCAGTTTTTAGCTCCATAAAATATGGATTTTTCAAAGAGAATATACAGGTGTGTGTGAAGAAGGAGAATATTCAACAGGGAAGAAATTAAAATAAAAACTGATAGAAAAGGGAAAGGATGAAAGAGAAGTATTATACAAATAAAACATAAAAGAAGGAAAGAAAGTGTTGTGGTTCGCCAATAACCTGTGCAGACAGCAGCGGAATTGGACAGTGGGTAAGAACAGGGACTAGTCCGGGAATATGGAAAGGATTCGGATGAGGATCTTGTGTCCGATGCAGAGATGGGGCCAGGACCATCTGGGAGTTGTGTGCTAACTCTGGAGCCTCCGTAGTCTGGCAGCAGCAAGGCAGTGGAACCAGGGGAACCTGTTCCCAGTCTGTGTGTGCACAGAGCTGCTAGAAGGCAAGAAGCTGAGACAAAAAGGGGTGACTTGGGAGTAAGGCTGGGAGGTGATTGCCCTCCCATAAGGTATAAAGGACAGGCAAAGGTGAAGAAAACTTTGTAGGAAGCAAAGTCATTTGTTCTGTTCAGATTAATCCTTGAAGTTCTGTGTGGACTTTGTACTTCGGTTGGTTTCTTATAATTCATTTGGTACTTTTGTTGTTGCCAGCAATTCAAAGGAAAGAAAGGTGGGTGCTTATCTCGAAGGACTGTTTGAGACTCATTACAGGCTGGGAATGAACATAATTCCCAGCACTGGAATAAAATAAGAGTTGTTTTAACCAAGCATGTGCTTAATTACAGTCTCGGAAGCCTTGGTCAGAACAGAAAGGTAGAGATTAAGTATGGTTACTTTAGACATAGTTAAGCAGGGAGTGGTGTGGTGGTCTAGTGGTGAAGATGCTCACCTCCCACTCAGAAGATTGAAAGTTCAATTCTAGATAGTGGCTGTCTTGGCAAGAAAATAGAAGTTAAATTTTAAACATTTAAAATTTTCAGATACCTGAAATTATGTAAAAATAAAAACAACTAACTGCTCCCAAAGGTCTAGATGAAATGTAATGGATGGAAGATAAACGTTGATAAATTTTAACCGAACCTTAGAAGAAGAACCTTCAGGATAAAAGTAATTGGATAGTGAAACTATCCAATTGATGCTGAGGATCTGGAAAATCCTCCCACTGAAGACAGACACTCTAGTTCTAGATTTCTTTCTCTGAAGATGAAGTCTGTCTGAGGGCAAAACCAGCGCTACCAAGAGGAAACAACAGATACTTGCTGAGGGCAGGAAAGACTGCCATGAGTTTTCTGCATGCCTTGACTCTCTTAAAATGTTACCCGAAATGTGACACAAGAAACATCATTGCTGAGAGTAAGATTCACCTCTTAGTTCAATCATGATGGAGGGAGTGTTATCTTTGCCTTGGGCAAAACATTTATCTTGGCCTGGCGGTAGTTTGATGGGCTTATAACTAAGATTGTTTCTCATTCCTTTCAGCTGAGGTTTAGTTCGATTCAGATCAGGTTATGCCTACAAAAAATTCCAATCCTTTGTTCGTACTAAATGTCTAGAACTAACACAAGTAGAATTCATAAGGAGTACACAAAGCTACCTCTGGATGATTATGGGATGCTGATCCTCAAGAAGTTTGGGAAGTTACTGTCATGATCAGGATTAAAGGAAAAATAACTAATGAAACTGTTTGGCCTAATAAAATGGTTTCATATATGCTTTAATGTTTAGCCAAATGGTTTAAAATATACAAATAGCTTACTGGGAGACTTAAATTGCAAAATCAGGCTCTAGTTCCTGGAAATAACTAGAAGTGGAAATGAGGAAGTTGATCCTTGACGATTACTGAAGGCTTGAAATGAAGGCTAAAAGTACAAGGTTGATATGAGTGTGGGTTGGGTAGATTTCATTGCTAAGGGGCACTGTTATCCTTTTCATATAAACAAGATCATAATATAAGCTTTTGCCTTGCTCCCTCTCGGTAGACAATCCTTTGATTCTGTCTCCTGAGCAGTTCAATAAACTTGGCTCAAGGAGATTGTGTGGTTGTACTTTTCAATTGGATCAGGGGTTTTCCTCTTCAATGGGCAGGTCCCATTTCACAATTTGTCAATTTTTCACATTACTCATGTGAATGATGTGAAAGTTACTGGGCATTCATCCCTTGGACTCTTCTAACCTCCTCCTTTTGATCAATTCTCCCCACCCGACCTCCATCCATGAACAGTGTGAATGACAAAGTCTGGCATTTACTCAGGGAATTACATGCACATTCTGTGTCTACATTTGAATTGATTACCTTAATATAGATTTGTGTGATGAAGAATGGGGGGTAGAGCTTTTGAGAATTAGCCTATGGTGGGAGGAATATCTTTCAATCGTCCATCCACAAACATCAAGGTTTTGCACAAACCTATTCATGTATAAATTGCTATTTTCGCTTGCTGCTGCTACTGCTAGATAGCTTACATAAATCTTATTCCTTCACACAGGCCATCTGAATTAATGTTTGTGCAGACCACTTCCATCAGAGGTGTAGACTTTATGACTAAGCAAGAAGAATTAATATATAAATACATATACATGGACATACCCATTTCTTCTACAGCATCCTTTCTTAGCCTAACCACCAAGCAATCACTCCTAATTCTGCAGTCCGGATATGGACTGGTTTTCATAAAAATATAGGTTTTCCTATATTGTTTTAATTTATACCCAGCTCACAATCTTCTCAGCTAGTTATATCAAATGTCCTAATTGAACACAAATGCTTTCTGAGCTTTTTGTCTTGTTGAAATGAAAATTAGCTGTGTCTGGATTTTGAAAGACAGCCTGAAGCACAGACATTTTTGGAAGTTGCTAATCGAATATATTAGGGGATGGGAGCGGCCTGTATTGATGACTTGTTGGAAAGTCTATATTGTATCTAAAGTATGATTTTACTGTTGATCAAATTTGTTTTTGTTATGCACATATGCAACTTATTGGCTACATAAATTCAATCTTCTTAAGAGCTGTTTGACATTATATAATTCCATAATGTGTAATCCTATTAATAGCCCATGGTGAAAGAGGCAATGATCACGCATTTAACCTACCCCCCCAAAGAAAAGATGCTTATATCACATCTTGATAAGTGTTATCCACAATTTCTAGTCAGCATAATTAATACAATGGAAAACCTCCAGCACTTGTGAAGGATCTTCTTAGTAAAGACCCTTTCAATTATTAATTATGCAATGCTCTGAATATTTAATTCATTTATCAAATCTATGTCACATCTCCTTGCCTATAGAATCCTATACAATATGCCACTAGTTATGGTAGAAATGGTTCATTGACATCAGAGTCAGGGATAATATGTAACTTAGCTGCCCCTAAGATGAGGTTTTATCTTATTCATGAAGGCATATCTGCATAGTTTTATCTGTTGAAGTAAGCTCCCATAACTAGGCTGATTTGGGAATATCTGACTATAGTGAAATATTAGGATTCTCCTGTAACCATTTTATATCACTTTCACTATGGTCCAGTTATGGTCATATCATGACGACCAGTACTGAGATCAAGAGAGAAACCATTGAATGTGGCTAGCCCCAATTCTAAGCCAAAGCCTGTGAAAAGCTCTGTTATAGCAGGGTTTTTAAATAGCTCTGTACTTTTCACAACTTTAGGCAATGTACCAGTGGTGGGATTCAATTTTTTTTATTACCGGTTCTGTGGGCATGGCTTGGTGGGCGTGGCAAGGGCAGGATACTGTACAATCTCCAGTCAGAGGTGGTATTTTCCGGTTCTCTGAACTACTCAAAATTTCCATTACCGGTTCTCCAGAACTGGTCAGAACCTGTTGAATACCATCTCTGCAATGTACCATATGAACATTTGTAGCGATGACAGTGTATGTAGCTCAACAGCTATGTTTTCGTTCATCAACAAAGAAGGATAGGACTCTGGTTGGTTTTAAGAGCAAGCTGTTAGCTGTCTGGAGTACTGAAATGCTGGTTCTAGGCTGCTCTTCTCTGAATTTATAGAGATGTGCAATTGTCCCTGAACAATTTAAGGTTCCCAAAACCTTCTGTGTGGCCTCCAAACCCCTTCCAAAAGTTTCCATCAAATTTCAGTGTGATAGAATTAGAAATATTTATTAAATCCACATATTTAATAACTACACAAGTTGTATTTAATTCATGCAATTTAAATTATAATACCTTACACTGATTTTTTCTCCTGCTCCACGTACTGGGTGTAGTGAGGTCTTCAGATTACCAATAAGCCAAATGCTTCTATAAGGTTGAAACCAGTGTGTACCTTGTTTTAGATTGTATTCCTTTTCCTTGAACATTCCTTGTTTGCCTTCTGTGAGCTTCTTTGCAGATTTGACTCTCTATGATTGATTAATATCAGCTCAGAATTGTTTATCAGACAGATATGCTTCTTCTGCAGGGCACAATTTACTTAACTGATTTTCCCCCTCCCCTGAATCTTTAGTCTAAATAAGGACCCTAGAGCATTTATAAAGTTATTTAGTCCCTTCTTTCTAATTCATAATATTAAAGTCATAACATAAAAAGAAAATAGAGTAAGGGGTGAGAATAAGTGTGTGCATGAAATTTTCCTTCTTGTATTTTTTAAATATTCATCAATTTGGGAAATGGAGAAATGTTCTTTTACAGAGAAAAATGTACATTTGGAAGTAAATCATAAACAGAAGTTACTAATTCTTACTACAGTACAGTACCTGCACATCTTGTTATTGTGCTATTCTAACACATTTTTCCTTGAGTTTCTCAAAAGGTCAGCACTTATATTGTTTATTTGGAATTGGAGTCAAGCATTTTTATTTCTCTGAGCATTGATAATTAGTGTTTCCATTTGATTTGTCATAATAAATTGAGTTTGTGTGTGTGTTGATTTAACTTTTATACTATTTGCATTTTATTTTTCATAATTATGCCCCACATAATGCCTAATGGATCCAACCTTGGGCAATGTATTTGTGTGTACACACATGCACACACACAAACACACATGCAAGAGATACAAAGGCATACTTCCATTCATGCATATTTTTAAATAATGTAAATGTTATTTGGTCTTTCTGAGTGGGTACTTTCCTGGCAACAAAGCAATTCAGAACAGTGAGTAGAGATAACAAATACATTGAGGGAGGGGAACAGCTGTCCCAATGAAGAGAAAAATCAAGCTATTATGGTAAAGGTTTGTTTGGCTTCTGATAAATGCAGCAGGGTGGATACAAGTAAGGGGGAGATCCTAGAAATGATTTAAGCAAAGTAATAGAATTGGATTGGTTGGATGGGTTTTACTTTTTTCTCCCATGAACTGCATCTTGGTTGCCTCCACACACAAGCCAGAATTTGTCAATCACATCTTCCCTTACAGACAGAAATTTATGAAAGAGAAAGATGGAAGAGAATAAAAGTAATTCAAGTGATCTGTAAACCATTTTTAATTTCAGATAGGACACTGCAGAGAGGATTCTTAAAGTTGTATTATTTGCTTTCTGGTTTGTCCAGTAAGAAAAAGTAAGATTCTGCGATATAAAATTTTTGTTCCAGCATTTTGCATTCTCATCAATGTGAGTAATGTTCCAGAAGCGTCCTGGGTGTGGGGACGCATATGCTATTTTCCCCATGTGTTGTTTTATGGCTTCATTTAATCACTTAGCCTAATTGCACTGTTTACCAGAGAGCTCAAAGAGCAATAGGACTAAGCAGGCTTTGCTCCCAGATATAATTTATTTGCAGGCAAATATCAGCATAAAAATACAGAAACAGAAATGCTATCTGGGATGGTAGAATACTGATTTTAAAAAGTGATTACATTTCAGAGCCTTTTCTATATCAGGCAATCACTTTGTGGACTTATTCAGACATAATGCTCTGAACAAGCTTTAATTCTGCATTTCCACTCTCTTCAGACATACAGGAAAATTGAAAACATCTGCTTTCTTGTAGAACGAAATGAAAGCCAATGTTTATTCTAATCATTGCTAACTAAAATTCAAGCAGTATCTATCAAGTTTGCCAGTATCAGTCACAATTCATACTTTCCAATATCCATACTTTCGTTAGACAATTTAAATATGAAATTATGCAAAACAGTTTGTATTCAGTCTCCTATACAATTTTCCTTTTTGTTTTCCTTGTATATACAGAGAAAAAGATCACTGTAAGAGAAACTGAGTACAATTCTGTTTCTATTCATATATTAGTCCTGGATGCATAGATTAGCTCACTTTGCTAAAGATGTATGGCAGAAAATTATTCAACCTTCCCGGAAATAAATCAGAACCTCATTCTGATTTGATATCCTGGTTTATAATCTAAAAACAAATCACATTTCCTTCATTTGGAACATAAGAAGTTCTTTTTATATAAGGAAAGGAAACAGAAGTTTTCTGCACTTATAAAAAGGGACAAGAATTGGATGCTATACATGCAAAATACATACAATGACTTGTTTCTGGAATATTAAACCATGGTTTCAAATTGCACTGAGAAAAAAGAATATTTTTTACATCATGATAGAACTATCACTGTTTGAACTCAAATATCTATTGCCGTTGTGGTCATATCTAACTATAGCTGATGTAAAATTTTTACTGAAAGACAGATTATGATATAGAAAAAAATGCAATGCATATTGTTTATTAACCTTGCTTTCCCACAGTGCCTTGCAGCGAGACAACCATTCCAAAAATTATCTGTGTTTTACAGATTTCCTTATCCCATAAAATATACATATATATTCCCTCAAGTGGAGAAGGTAATTTCTTCTATAGGTACTATCCAACCATCACATATTTTACAAGGAAATAACAAGTCCTGCTGGATACCACCCCTGGATTGATCTTGCCTCAACAATAGATCATTCAAACCCAGGTATAGGATACCTAATTATTTGAAATAAATTATTTTCTCCAAAATAATGTGAAAATTGAAAATTGAGACTACAATTCTACATAGTCAGAGCATTTTGAAACTTTATTCTATCAAAATCCAGAATATGGGACTGGAAATATTTTAGGACCGCTATATTTATGGGAAATA
The DNA here is from genome assembly GCA_004320025.1 of Laticauda laticaudata. Lineage (NCBI taxonomy): Eukaryota > Metazoa > Chordata > Lepidosauria > Squamata > Elapidae > Laticauda > Laticauda laticaudata. Next base: position 7,453 of record BHFT01032915.1, read on the forward strand.
TATTAATGTAATTAATGTAATTTTGTTTCTCTTGTAGAAATCCGATGTGTAAAGAAATCACATGACAACATCTGAATACACCTGTCTTTAGCATTGCAGCAAACATGTATTTCTTTCTCTCACTCTCTGCTTCTTTATTCACACACCATGTGTTCTTGGAATTTTAATGTCTGTAAATCCAAATGATATTGTAACTATCTCTTATGTTTCTATCATCTTTTTTTTCCTTTTTAAGTAAAAAAAATTAAAAACAAAACAGAATTAATAATGATGTATTTTCATTGGCACTAAAGGCACTATGAAAGCAACTGGCAATGACCAAAACATTGAATTTTCTGCTAAAGATCAATATATGTTTTGCAAAAAAGCAATTTTGCTGGATATCTGGATGATGTAAAGGCAAAAAGAGAAAATATAAGGCGTTAAGAAGGTAATACTTTTACTCCTGCAAATTTCCTTTTTAATTAAGAACAATGCAAGGTAATTACTAAAAGTCCTAATACCATTATTTTAGAAATATTTTTCAGTAAAATCTTTTCTGTAGAAGCATTTCTGTAGAACACATTTTCTGTAGAAGTGCGGGAAAAAGAGACTCGAGACCAGTGTAACTGCAGCTCTTTATTAAAGGTATAGATCTGTGCTAGACCTGCGAGCCGCGGCAGCCCTTCTTATAGAGCTTGCCGGCGGCTCGCATCCAATGACAGCTTTCTGAATCTCCTGTGATCGGCGTGGCCAATCGCGATTGATTCTTTACTAACCAAACACTGTTGTTCTTTTGTCCAATCACAGTGCAGTCCATATTAACCAATCAGGTGAGGGTATTCCAAGAATGCTACTAATATGGAACATTTTCAATTAAATATTCCTTGGTTTTGGAAAGAATTGTTGTTTCCAGGTATTACTCTTATTTAGGAAGGGTGCAGTGATGAAAGATTATAGCTTGAGACAGCTTAAAAAAAACAATCGTAATATAAACTGATAGTCTATTTGTCCCACTTTATGTGGGAGTATAGACATCAAAATAATTTATATAACTTATATAAAGAATCATTACTAGAAAAAAATTGCTTTTATTATTCTAGTTGAACTTTTTATGAATTACTTCTTTTAGATTTACACACTGCCTTTTAAAAGATAGAATCAATGTTGAAAATTATATAAACAGATTGTTTTGCTTTGTCATTTTAAAGGCTAGTTTATAAAACCATTTCCTTAATAATAATTTCTCATAGCCTTCAGAAAGAAACATTTCTCCTTCACCAAATATTAGTTTGGTTTATCATACCACTTGGACAGGAACTGTATAATGCTAACTTTGATGTAAAATCCCAGTGGTAAGTAAACTAGATTATCAAGCATCCAGATTCTGGAAAAGAAACCCAGACCTGACACAAAAATTAGTGGGTTTTGATGCCAGTCACCAGTGCTGGAAACTCTGAGTAGGATTTGCACTTTCCAGAGCATCTGTCAGGATTCTCAGTTTGAATGGGGCAGAGGAATGCGACTTTGGTGCTCCTCGTCAGACACTGGATCATATGGTGACTAGCTGCCATTTGAGATCTTATACGAAGGAAAAGCAGAATTTTCTCCAGCTAACAAATACCCCACTTAATTGGATAGATGGCCTAGATCAGGGTTATCCAATTCCTGCCCCACAGGCTGGATGTGTCACACATTGGACACTCCCATGCTCAGTTTAGCAAAGGGAGCAAAAAGTCCTGATAGGTCAAGCCACCACGATAATGTGAGTTTGACACACCTGGCCTAGATATTAATATATAGAACAATTATTCTGTTCTCATGAACCAATATATTTCAGTCCTCACCCAGCTGCAGACTAGACAGCTCCACTACACTCCTCCCAACCCTTCCTCCACCCCACAGCCAAGCCCGTCAATGGACAATCTGTCATCAATATTGGCCCTGACATCTCAAGTCCTTGATGAAGGGCCTCTCAACCTCACGGGACTGGGTCAGCTCTTGGATAGCTTCCTGAACANCTCAAGTCCTTGATGAATGGCCTCTCAACCTCACGGGACTGAGTCAGCTCTCGGATAGCTTCCTGAACACACCACCACCTGTTGTACCCTCGGGGCCAAGCACCCCAATGGCGCCTCAGACCAGCACTCAAACCATAGCTACCTCCACAGTCCCTGCCCGCTTAACAGCTGAGACCATGGACATGACTCAGAGTGACTCAGAATAGTCTCAGAGATTGAGTTGTTTACTTGTTAAGTTTATCTTTGCTTAAGACACTTTACTTAGTTCATTTTGCTTACTTAATACAGTCATAAAGTTTACCTAAGAAAGTTAATAAAGTTTATCTTTGCTTAAGACACTTAGTTTACTTGGTTCTTTTTTTTTACTTAATAAAGTTTTGGTGAAAACTTTGAAAAAATGGTTAAGCCTTTGCATGCTTGTGGAGTAGATGAGGATAGTTTTGGAATAGATAAACCTCCAGTGCAATCATAATGGGACTGTATGGTCCACCATCCCAGTGATCCAGATGATTTTCTCCCCCTTTTTGTAGAAAATATCGGCTGTCCGCTCGGTGTCCTTCTATATACTCTTGACATACTCCAGACATCCTAAATATACAAGATACATCCCAGATACAAACTTTTTGTCCATTTTTAATACTTTATATACAAGATGCATATACTTACATCTTTTCTATTTCCGTGCTACTATGGAACCATGTACTACTATGGTAGTACATGGAACGTCTACTACCGCTTTGTAGACGTTCCGTGTACCTTTTGTTTCCTCCTCTTTCCATTTTCAGCTGCAGCAGATGTGAGTTGAGGGGTTGGCCAGAGGATGCAGANTGTCCAGAGGATTCCGAGAGGATACAGTGGACGTTTATTGGATGATAACGGACATAGAACGTTTGTTGCCGTATATGCCGCAGATGTACATCGTACGTGGTGGAAGTTCATCCGTTCAAAAAGTTTTGTGCAGCTCAAAACTTCTTGCGTGGATGAAATCTCAGTGGACGGATGCTCGAGGGATAGAGCATTTGAAACTCGTATGCAGTGAGTACACAATGGATGCGTCGCGTTTTCCAATGGATGGCAAGCTTTTTTTAAACATTTTACATCCTCTTTGCATCCGTTGGTGCAGTGGGACAGGGGCTTAAGATTGTTTTTACCATGATCATAGTTCTTTCCTTAGTGATTTCCTAAAATAAATCAATTTGGACTGCTCTTTTGAAGGACAGTTACTGAAGTTGAAGCTCAAATACCTTGGCCATCTAATTCGAAGAGAGGACTCCTTGGAGAAGACAATGATGCTGGGAAAGATGGAAGGCAAACAGAGAAGGGGATGGCAGAAGCTGAGATGATTAGGTAGTGTTCATTGACACAAGGAACATGGATTTGGGCAAATTCTAGGAGACAGTGGAGGACAAAGTGGTCTGGCATTCTATACTTGTGAAGAGTTGGAAACAACTTAGCAAATGAACAAATGCTTTCCTTCTGCCAGGAATCCTATGTTCAAACAATACTCTAATCTCCCAATATCATGGCTGAAAGTGTCTCTTTGCTTCGCCCAAAATGTCAGGATAATAGATGCATTCTCACAAGGTGTGAATTATATACCACTACCTTCTTTCCTTCTAGCCCAGCTGAGAGAATCAGGGCAGCCAAACCAGAGAGTTTCAAACTGGTCATTGAGTCTCATTTAATCGGCAGTCACCTCTCTTTGCTTTCATACTGCTGACCACTCAGCTATCCTCCAACTCCCTTTTGATGCCTTTAAACAAGCCACTTCTTTACCTCTTCAGAGGAAAATAGGAAGGCAGATTGTAACTTCTTGGACAGAATTTGCCTCCTAAGTACAAAAAAATGGGGACCTTTAGGGGAGCACTAATTAAAAGCTGTCCACACACTTCTCCAGAACTATGCTCCTCAGAAAAAGTCTCTTGTGGAAAAGCTGGGGTAGTTGATCAAAAGGGCTATATTGTGCAAACAGCCAAGAGCCACTCGTAAAATGGCTTCATGTGAGAACATTCTTCAGATGTCCATCTCTTTCTCTTACCGGTCTGGAGGAAAAGCTACATAAAATGGCTTACAGTCAACCATGAAGAGCAGTTGCAAGGTCAAAGCTATTCATGTATGTGGGAAAGTATGCATTTAATTGCAATGAATGGGCCCAGTTTTGCACACATTGTTTCATCTCAGTGAAGCTACTCTTTAAGAGTACCTCCATAACAGAAGTAATCATGATGGATGGTGGCAGAAGGCTGATATGGCTCTTTGCAAGGCCAAATCTAAAGCATCTAAAAAACAACAGGATCCCTGTGGGTAAGGCCTCTTCACATCCAGAAGAGCATAAAGCACTTGTTGGCTAGATTCACATAAGACATTTAACCTGGTTCTGGAATCAATTGGTTTTCAGGGTTTATGCCATATCTGAACCATAAACAAACCTGAAGTGTTGAGTTTGCTCACCCAATAACAAAAGGAAGAAATACCCAAAGTTAAAATGTTTGAATTGCAGTTTCCTGGCTTTCAGCTGATGTGGTTAAATGGGTTTTTTATATCAACCCAGACAGTACAGAGATATATATTTATATTGCAGGCATGTTATCTCTTTCTTCATTTCTTCTGTTCATTTCTTTCTTTCATTTCTTTCTTCTGTTGTTTCACAGAAGCCTGATGATGGCAGATTCTGCCAAAACGTTGCTACAACTTTTAAATTTTACAAATAAGATGAAGTGGGAAAATACCTGAACAAGAACACACTCCCACCCAATCAGAACACAGCCAAGCACCCACCCAATCAAATCACACCCCGACTAGCAGTTAAAAGGAAGAAGCAGTTAAAAGGAAGAAGCAGCTGCAAGCTCACATTACTCCAAGAAGCACAAAGCTGAAGACACAAGCTTGAAGATGATGAATGAGACTTCATCGAAACATCGCCTAGATACTTCCAATTTTATGTGGGAGAAAACTCGAATAACCAAAGATCCACATACAAATACCCGCAAAAACCTCACAAAACACACACACACACATATATATATCCACCATCCTAAGAAACCCTAAAGACAGAATCGAGTTAGAAAACCAAGGAGTATATGAAATCCCTTGCATCACCTGCACCACCACATACATCAGGCAAACCAACAGAAGAATTAGTGCACGCATTGAAGAACACAAGAACTCAATCAAAAAAGAAGAACCGACCTCTTCCCTGGTCCAACACCTCAAAGCCACAGGACATGAGATTGACTTTAAAAATACCAGAACTATCGCCAAAACTGACCACTTCAACAACAGAATAATCAGAGAAGCCATAGAGATAGAAAAATGCGCACACAGCATGAACAAAAGAGATGATACCTCCTCCCTACCAGCCATTTGGAAACCCGCCCTCATTAACAAACGAGAACCTAACATGGAGGATGACACCAGACCCACGAGGGCCACACAAGATGCTACCACCACAGCCAAGCCCCCCCTCAACAGAACACACCCCCAGCCAATCGGAACACAGCATGCCCACAACAGATCTAAGTCCAGCCCAGCTTGAATTCTTGTCTACCACCAATTTGCTTTGACTGTTACTAGTTCATATTCTTGCAAAGAATTCTTGCAATATTCCTTTTAACTGATTGGATTCTTGATTTCCTTCAGGAGATAAATGCAATAAGTTTGTACAAAAATCATTAGAAGAGAAAGAGCAGTGAAAGGAGAACAGGCTGTGGAAATTTTACTTTGTTTTCCACATACTTAATAAATTAACAGTATTTTTCTTTACTCACTATTTTTTTCTTTTAAAATGTTGTGTTTGCTGAAATCCATTATGGCATTTTTAGGCATAGTCTGGATTAACATCAGTTCCATACCTGTTCAATATGACACTTGTAGTATAATTATTCTTGAAATCTACATAGACCTTAACTTTATTGTACAATCCAAACCCCAGTTTGTAATATCCTAGTTCTAATGTTGTGTTGTTTTATTTCTCAGTAAAACTCACATTTTCATCTAAACCAAGTAGCAGGCTGTAAAACACAAATTTTAGATCAGGCCAATCTAAACCTCTTCTTTCTATTGCATCTTTATATCTAACCCTTGACTTTTCCCCTTTCCATACAAACCTAGGTATATATATTCTGTCAGAATAGGTATTGCTTGAAGCTAAAACATCATCCTGGCAAAACATAACTTTTTTTATCATGGAAATTGTTCCCAACAAATGACAATTGCAATTTCTCCCATCTTAATATGTCCTTTTTAATTTCATCCTGTTTGTTAACTCCTTCAACTCTACTCCGTCATGTGCACTGTCTCAGATCTTGTTTCTTTGTTTGGACTGCCAGGATTCTGGCAGTTACCCCAATGAAATCATGAGTCTCCAGTCAAACTTCCAAAACTTCAAAGGATTTATTGGGAGATAACATGTCTGGTACTACCTGAGTGTAGCTGACTCTGAGACACACCATTTCTTGTCACCCTTGACCTTGGTTTTCCCCCACCCCCCAGTACATCATAATTCATATTCTCCAATGGGACACATCCATAGCCCAGAGTCATCAATCAGGCTCTCCAGTTAGAATTTTGCATGGCAGAAGCTTTGGTCACCTAGTTACTATATTTGAAAACTATTTATGGAATGCACTTTCAATTTCCAAGCTGCAGCATTGCTCCCCCCTCCCTTTCTGTTGGCAACTCTAAAAGACCAGAGAAATATTTTATGAGTTGAAGTGGGCTTTACTACAATTCTGTTGAAAATGATTAAAGAATTGTATTTTTAAACCGAACAGCACAATGGGCATATTGTTCAACCAACACAAAAACATTGCAATCCCAAATCCAGGACACTTTTTCTCATTTTTCCCAAGCATTAATTAGGAAGATTGTAAGTAATATTGAAAGCGCTGACATTTAAATGACAGGCCAGAGCAAATGGTAACTTGGACATTTTATTTATTCATTTTTACACATTTAATCAGAGATTTTTCCCACCCACTACATTCAAGCACAGAAATTCCACGTTAAATTGCAATATCAAAAACATTTACATCCAATTTTGGTCACCACAATATAAAAAGGATCTTGAGACTCCAGCAAAATGCAGAAAAGAGCAATAAAGATGATTTGGCTGAAACATATGATGAATGGTTGCAGGAATTGAGTATGTCTAGTTGAATGAAAAGCAGGACCAGGGGTGACAGGATAGCAGTCTTCCAATATTTGAAGGACTCCTACAAAGAAGAGGGGGGTCAACCTATTTTCCAAAGCACTATAAGGCAGGATAAGAAGCAATGGATGGAAATTAACCAAGGAGAGAAGCAACCTAGAAATAAGGAGGAAGTTCCTAACGAACAATTAACCAGTGGAACAACTTCCCTCCAGAAGTTGGGGGTATTACATCACTGGAGGCATTTGGTGTAGGGTTTTCTGTTTGAGCAGTGGATTGGACAAGAAGACCTCCAAGATCCCTTCCAACTGTCATCCTATGTTTATGAAACAAATTGTTTTATACATACACTGCCTTGTTTCAGCACTGGAAAGTAAAATCAGAACAGTGTGCTTTGAACTGGAAATATTTTGAACATGAACAGTTTTGCACAATCCCAAGGCTGGTTACACCCTGCCCCATATGCTTTCAAGAGTAAAGAAAGGAATGGAATAAAGATGCTTGCCACTCTCTCTTGACCAAGAATGATCTCATTCCTGGACTCTGCAGCTGTCTGCAGGTGGGAGGTTATGTTTGGAAGGCAGATTTCTGGGCTGTTCTCCAAGTGCAAGGAAGATCTTCATCCAAAATTCTCCAGGCTGAGTTTATCTTTCATACCAAAGCTGGGGTTCCATTTATAATCCAGGGGTAAAAAGCTATAAAGAGCTTGGAGTATTAAAAAAAAAATGAGAGGAGGAAAACCCTTCCTTAAAAACAGAAACACTGCAGAGATCTATTAATCATGGTAGTTTTGATGCACCAAACTCTCTGGATATTTTTTTTTTAAAGCTCCCAATTTCGCAGCTAGAACAAATAGTGAGGCTTTTTTTAGTGATAGCAAACCTGCTGCAGCTGAAAGAAATGTTCGCCTTATACCATTTTTCACACACTCGGCAAAGCCTCTTGATTTCTGGCCAAAGGTAAGCAACCTGCACCCCTTTCCCAACATTGCATCCCCTTGCGTATGATAAATGTTTGTAATTAGCAAATTGCTACCCTTCCTACCGCTCATGTTTGAAATGTCAATGGACAAAAAGCATTTTGAAGGTCGTTTGCTCCAGTGTCTCTGAGCACGTTATCTTTCTGAAACCCAGGACACCTGTCCTTTTTTATTTACACTTGAAAGAACACTTCTGCACTCTTTCCTTCTTGCAAACAAGAAATGCCAATATTCCTTAAGTATTCGTTCCTTTAAAAATAGCGTTGGCCTCTGAACCATCAAGCCACTGGAGCCTGGCTGGCCTCTTAAAGGTCATGGAGAACCTTCTGAAAGATAGTAAATGTTCAGAGACTTCCTACTCCCACTACACATATTTGCCAAAGTGCAATGAAGCAAGCTATCATAAACAGAGTTCATGGATCAAAATGATTTTCCCAGTCTCCAGGGAAGCTTCTGTATCTGCACCAGGTCCATTGGTTGCCTTCTGGGTAACTGGTTATTAGATAACTTTATGGTGAAAAACATGAAGAGTTAAGGTATATTCTTGATATTATACCCACCAAACATAGTCTAGATCAGGGCTGTAAAACTTCAGGGCCACAGGACGGGTGTATCATATGCTGGCCATGCCAATGTCCGGTTTAGTGAAGAGGGGAAAAGTCCCAATAGATCACGTGATGCCACTGTGATGATGTGAGTTTGACACCTCTGGCCTAGATAAATAGAAGATAATATTTGTAGCTCAGGATTCAACCGTGAGGTCCTCAGTGCTCTTTGAGCTTGCTTGCCTTTTTGCAGATGTTTCATTACCAGAGTTGGGAACATCATCACTGTTAGTAACCCTATTCCCAGCATTGATTATGTTCCCTACTTTGGTAATTATTGTGTCTGTCATCTGTACCTCTATAACGGTCTGGTTTGGTTCTGCAACCTAACAGGACAGACACAGATTTCAAAGGATAATTAGGACTGCAGAAAAAACAATGGCTACCAACCTGCCTTCCACGGAGGATTTGTATACTGCATGAATCAAAAAGAGGGCTATGAAAATATCCACAGGCCCCTCACATCAGGGACATAAACTGTTTCAACTCCTTCCCACATCAGAACAACTCGACACATGGACAGTTTTTCCCCAAACACCATCACTCTGCTAAACAAATAATTCCCCTAACACTGTCTGACTATTACAAATTTTGCACAACTATTACTATTAATCTTCTCATCACTCCTTGTTGCCCATCCCCTCCCACTTGTGACTGTATGACTGTAACTTTGTCGCTTGTATCCTTATGGTTTATATTGACTGTTTCCAAATATGATTTGATTTCATATTGTACAGGTGAAACTTAAAAAATTAGAATATTGTTGAAAAAATCATTTATTTCAGTTGTGCATTAAATGGTGAACCTAATAAATGAGATCGACTCATTACATACAAAACAAGATAATTCAAGCTGTGATTTGTCATAATTGTGATATTTATGTCTTACAGCTCATAAAAACCCCAAATCCACAATCTCAGAAAATTAGAATATTACATGCAATCAATAAAACAAGGATTGTACACAGAAACAATAATCAAAACCTCTGAAATATAAGCAGCATATGTACTCAGTACTTGTTTGGGCGCCCTTTGCAGCCAATTACTGTCTCAATGCAGCCGTGGCATGGAAGATATCAGCTGTGGCAATTGTTGAGGTGTTATGGAGACCAGGATGCTTTATCAATAGCGGCTTCAGCTCTTCCTGCATTGTTTCGGTCTCCCATGTTCTCATCTTTCTCTTGGCAATGAGATTTTCATATGGGTTCGGTCAGGCGGGTTGCTGGCCAAATCAAGCACATAATCCCAGGTCCACTTGAACCAGGTTTTGGGTGCTTTTGGCAGTGTGGGCAGGTGCCAAGTCCCTGCTGGAAAAATGAAGGCAGCAATCCCCCATAAAAGCTCATCTGTGGAAGGATAGCATGAAGTGCTCAAAATCTCCTGGTAGAACGCTTGCGTTGACCGCTGAACTTAATAAGCACAATGGAACAACACCAAACAGATGACATGGCTCCCCATAATTTCAACACAAACTGGGTGGAAAACTTCAAATACTGGACCTTCAAGCAATCTTGCAAAGGTGGTGCCTCTCCATTTTCTCGCAGGCTCTGGTCTTATGGTTTCCAAATGAAGATGCAAAAAGTTGCTGTCATCAGAAAAGAGGGACTTTGGACACTGAGCAATCAGACAAGGTCTGTTTTTCTTTAGCCCAGGTAAAGTATACTTCTATGATGTTGCTTGTTGTTCAGGAAGTGGCTTGACCAAGAGGAATACAACATCTGAAGCCGCATGTCCAGCATCCCCGTGTGTGTGTGTGGTGGCAATCTTGAATGCACTGACTCAGCCTCGTCCACTCCTTGTGAAAGTCCCCAACACTTTTGAAATGGCCTTTTCCTGACAATCCCTCCAGGCTGCGGCCATCCCTGCTGCTCGTGGATCTTTTTCTTCCACACTTTTCCCTTCCACATAACTTTCTATTAATGTGCTTTGATACGGCACTTTGGGAACATCCAACTTCCTTTGGAAGTACCTATTGAGGCTTTCCCTCCTTATGGAGGATGTCAGTGATGGTTTTCTGCAGAACTATCAGATCAGCAGTCTCTCCTATGATTGTGATTCCTACTGAACCAGATTGAGAGACCATTTAAAGGCTCAGGAACCCATTGCAGGTGTTATGGCTTAATTAGCTGATTAGAGTGAGACACTTTGAACCTAGAATATTGCACCTTTTCACAATATTCTAATTTTCTGAGATGGATTTGGGGTTTTCATGAGCTGCAAGCCACAATCATCTCAATTATGACAAATCACAGCTTGAATTATCTTGCTTTGCCTGTAATGAGTCTATCTCATATATTAGTTTCACCTTTTAAGTTGCATTACTGAATAAATGAACTTTTGCATGATATTCTAATTTTTCAAGTTTCACCTGAACCCTTTGACTATTATAAAGTGTTATACCTTATGATTCTTGACTCTTGAAAAATGTATCTTTTCTTTTGTGTACACTGAGAACATTTGCACCAAGACAAATTCCTTGTGTGTCCAAGCACACTTGGCCAATGAAGAATTCTATTCTATTCTATTCTATTAGCTGCGAATGGCATCAAGGGTCTTTCTTTCCTAAACACCCAAGCTGGGACAGGAAACTTCTTCATATGCTTCTCTCCCCCTCCTCAAATTTCATGTTCTCCTTTTATTTTTAGAGAAGAGAAGAAGAAGAAAGGCAAAGAGGGGAAGAGCAGATTCGAAAGCAGGAGGAACTCCGAGCTCAGGAGCTATACATGAGTCTCAAGGCGGCCCACCAATGCAGCAAGTGCAGTGAGAAGGAAGACCACGAATGGAAAGAACAGTGTGAGTAAACCTGGAACTTTGGAGGATTTCAAATTAGATCAAGATCTTCAGGCAGCCTGAACAAATCCTACATGATGTATGAACGGAGTCTTCCTTGAAGGAAAACTCATAAGTCTCAGGACTTTTCTCCACTTTGATGAATTGACATGCTTTTCAAGTTGTTTGGTCTCCATCCTCGAGTAGGCACACAATAATGCCAGCATGACCTTTTCTGTACCCATTCCAGGGGTGGGAAGTTGCTGGTATAACATTTGGTTCAGTGATTGTGTGTGCGCATCAACACAATTCAAAAGTCCTTACCAGCTACATATGACTTAAACCTATCTCAGTCATGAGCTGGGGATAAGAGGCAGGGCATGGGAATAGATCTTACAATCATTTTTGAAAACTAAGCAAGAAAATTAACTGTATGTATGGTAAGCCAAGTAAACCTAATATGAAGGTTCCATATTTTGCAATGAGGCTCCTTAGGTCAGACTTCTAGCAGTAAGAGCCAGGTTGGTCTAGTGCCAAGCTAGAGGTCTCCAACTTTAGCAACTTTAAGACTTGTAGAGTTCAACTGCCAGAATTCCTCAGCCAGCAAAGCTGGCTTGAAGTCCACAAGTCTTAAAGTTGTCAAGGTTGGAGACCCTTGGTCTCGTGGACTAGAAAGGCAAGAGATGGTGAATTCAAGTCTTGCTTTAAGCATGAAAACTGGGTTGGTGACTTTGGGTCAATCACCAGAAGATCATGAGTTCTAGTCTTGCCTTAGGCATGAAAGTCAGCTGGGTGTCTTTGGGCCAGTCCCTTTCTTTCACCCCAATCCACATCACAGGGTGGTGGTTGTAGTGAAAATAGGAGGAGAGAAGATTGTTGGGTATGTTTACCACCTTGAGTTATTGGCAAAAAAATAATAACAGTGGAAAATAAATAAAAAAAAAGCAAATAACATTGTGAAGCTCTTTTGACCATTGGCTCATGAACTGTCATGTGCAGGAAATCAGCAATCAGGGCAGTTCAATTGAATACAGGGTTATTGCATGCCAACACTCTCTACAAGAATCTGAATTACTAACGGTCAAAGCAAATTGGCGGTAGATAGGAGTCAACAGAATTCAAGGTGGGCTGGACATGGATCTCTTGTGGACATGAAGGGATTTGAGACTGATGATGCACTTGACCCCTTCCTCAGCTTAAGCCTGGTCACCAACAGTACATGAACATTTTTATCCACCACATCTACTGTAGAAGCTACAGAACTGCTGTCAAAAGCTTTTAGCTGTAGATGTACATATATATGTACATCCAGATACATCCACTTCTTCCTCAGAGAGTGCATGAACCATGGTGGCACAGTGGTTAGAATGCAGTATTGCAGGCTACTTCTTTAAAAAATATTTTTATTATTCATTTTCTTTTACCACACATCATACTTTCAAGTTTACATTGACAGTCTATCTCTTTTCATCTCTTTCCCTCTCCTTCCTTCTCCTCTTGTCCCCTCCACTTCCCTCTCCTTATATACAACAATGAAAAGAAAAAGATGGAAAGAAAAAGAAATGGAGAGATGAAAGGAGAGAGGGAAAGGGAGTGGTGTGGAGGAGAAGAGGGGAGAAAGGTCGAGGGAAGACAAGAAAGAAGGAGTCAGAAGAGGGAAGGAGAGAGGGGAAAGGAGAGAAGGAACTAGGTGGGAGGAGGATAGTAGTAGAAAGGGAAGGAGAGGGAAGTGGAGAAGAGGAAAAGGGAGGAGAAGGAAGGAGAGGGAAGGAGAGAGGGGAGAGGGGAAGGAGAGAGAGAAGGAGAGGGAATTGCAGGCTACTTTTACCGACTGCCAGCTGCCTGCAAATTTGGCAGATCGAACCCCACCAGGCTCAAGGTTGACTCAGCCTTCCATCCTTCCAAGGTGGGTCAAATGAGGAGAGCCAGATTGTTGGGGTAAAGAAGCTGACTCTGTAAACTGCTCAGAGAGGACTGTAAAAGCACTGTGAAGTGGTATATAAGTCTAACTACTATTGCTGTTCTTTCCTTATCTTCCTTCCTTCCTCCCTCCTCCCCTTTCAGGTTTTTTTCTTTCCTTCCTTCCTTCCTTCCTTCCTTCCTTCCTNCTGACTGCAATTTGGCAGTTCGATTCTCACCAGGCTCAAGGTTGACTCAGCCTTCCATTCTTCCGAGGTGGTTAAAATGAGGACCCAAATTGTTGAGGGCCAGAGGCTGACTCTACAAACTGCTTAGAGAGGTCTGGAAAGCACTGTGAAGTGGTATAGAAGTACTATTGCTATTGCTATTCCCAATGACCAGTGAAATTAGAAAAGGCTATTGCTCCTAGAATAGGGGTTCCCAACCCTCCTGGTCCATGGACTGGTACCAGGCGTGCCAGAAACCAGTCTGTAGAAACAAGCAAAGCCCTCTCTGTGGGATGAAGGCAGCACATGTAACCACACACTCCTCCGGGCCATGGAAAAAGCTTTCTCCACAGAACCAGTCCCTGGAGTTTCAAAGGGTTGGGGCTGGTGATCTAGAACACAGTGTAACAAAGTGAGAAGGCACACCCCTTCCCCAGAACCTGAGAGGAGTAACAAATGGTCAGGGGTCTATAAGAGGAGAACCTGCACTCTCAATAAAAAGGCAGCAATTGAGTTGTATCTTCTAATTTTTTGGCTCTCTTCCTCTGACTTCTGCTTCATGTTTCGTCCATTAGCAGAATTCTCTGCGAATGGATGATCTAGA
>BHFT01032919.1:0-24210 GCA_004320025.1 Laticauda laticaudata
GGAAGGGGAGTTAGGGAGGGAGGGAGGGGGAGGGGCAAAACTATGGGGTCCTTGCTGGTCTCTGAGCTTGGTGTTATGCAGACATTTCATTATCCACCTTGGTAACTTCATCAGTGCTAGAAGGGAGTGGTTTGAGAGGCGGGGACGAGGAGGAGGAGGAGAACTATGGGGTCCTTGTTGGTCTCTGAGCTTGGTTGTTTTGTTGCAGACATTTCATTACCCAAGTAGGTAACATCATCAGGCCTGGAAGGGAGTGGGTTTGCTGTTTATATTTAAAGGCTCTTGTGTATAAACAGGGAACAAACCCACTCCCTTTTAGCATTGATGTTACCTGGTTGGGTCATGAAATGTCTGCAGGAGAGAGCATCAAGAAGCCCACAGTCTTTGTCCTCCTCCTCCTCCTCCTCCCTGCAAATCCCACTCCTTTCTAAAATTGATGATGTGCTACCTGGCTGGGTTGTGAAACACCTGCCAGAAAACAAGGAAGCCCTCACTTTCTCGTGCTGGGAATTGAGCCCCCCCCCCCCCCCCCCCCCCCCCCCCCCCCCCCNGCCCCCCCCCCCCCCCCCGCCACCTGCTAATAAAAATGGAATATACTTTCCAGTTGCTTATTAATGCCCCATTTCGCTTTAGGTGCACATTTTAAACAACGTTGGGCTTATCAATATTGGCATTCTAGAAGTCACAGCTGATGCAAACATCTCTGCCTTTGGACATCAGCCTGGGCGTGACGGTGTGTTGTGGACTTCAACTCCCAGAATTCTCTAGCCTCTGCCCGCTGTTTCAAAAAAAAACACAAAAACAGTTCCCCTATAATGATGCTTCTCACACTTCTGGGGTTCCCCATCAGCACATGCTGGGAGGTTGTGGAGCCTGTAATGTTGACTCTAGCATTTTTAGAACAACACTTCGGGCGTCTGGGTGGTGCAGTGGCCTGAAGGTGGAGCTCTTGCCTCACAATCAGGAGGATGTGAGTTCAATCCTAGGTAGTGCCAAAAATTGTGCACGCGCTTGCACGCTCGCGCTCACGTGCCAGTACCCAGAAGGCAATGCACGACACCCCCACATCCCCTATACATGCATGCACAATCCCCACCCCACCCNCGGACCTAGTTTTCAGCCTGCAAAGCCTGCAGAAACCTTCCTTGAGCCTCTGGGAAGCCGAAAAAGGCCTCAAACCTGCTGAAAATCAGCTGTGAGGTGCACGCATGCGCAGTGAGGTAAGTTTGCCTGCAGCTCGCGTGCTGGTACAAATGGCTCTGTGTGCCCACCTGTGGCACACGTGCCATAGGTTCGCCATCACGGGGCTAGAAACACATTCCACACATACCTTCTTCAAGGCTGTATCCCAGGCTATCAGGACCAACTGAAGAGGCATGATCTCTACATCCCGGGAAAGTGCTCCAGTTGGAGAATGTGTTTTATGACACACCCTGGAGGGGGGGGGGGGGGGAAACAGGATCATAGGTGGGCTGTAAATTACATAAATTCATTTGGGTACGTGCTGACCTGTTGCTCCTCATAAATAACTGGATTTCTTCGGAAAGTTGCCTCGGGGCTCCTGGTTTAATTAGGGCATCCGTCAGAATCCTGACAACCACACTGAGAGTATATCTGCTGAACAAAACTCCATGTTGGTGACAGGAAGGGCATCCGGCCATTAAAAGAAAACTCTGCTAGTTCCATTCAATTGCCCAGACTCCACCCCACAAGGGATTATGGGCTCATTAAATGAAGATGATGAAGACTTTGGGTGTCTGTGGGGGCGGGTCGAAACCACCTTGAGAAAGCTAAAAGAGCTGCTGGCTGACACCCCCGTCTGTTTGGCCTTCATCTCCAGCGAGGGCGAATGGGACTTCTACTGGTGCGACGTCCGGTGGCTGCAGGAGAACTTCGACCATACCTACATGGACGAGCACGTGCGCATCAGCCACTTCCGCAACCATTACGAGGTGGGCAAACCTGGGCAGGGAGAAGGTTGGGGCGGGGGAACAGGTGAGCAGGTTGGTCCAGAATATCCAGGACATGGTTCCTTAGGGGTGTCTTGGAAGACTGCGGCCATCATGACCTCCTTCGGCAACTGATGCTATAAAAAATAGAGTAGGAAGAGACCTGAGAGGTCTTCTAGTCCAACCCCCTGCCCAGGGCAGGAGATCCTATACCGTTTCAGATCAGGGGCTGCCCAGTCTCCTCTTGAAAGCCTCCAGGGATGGAGCACCCACAACTTTTTTTATATATATAAATTTTTATTGGTTTTTAAGACGAACATAGATAAACAAAATATAGAAACATCAAGCCATCTTCCATGCACACACACACACACACACACACACACACACACACACACACACATTGTGTCAGTTGGTTTACAAATTGTTTTGTGCTTCCATTTCGTAGTCTTCAACTTCTGATGGCAAGTTAATTGTTCTCACTGTCAGAAATCTTTGCCTGAATTCCAGGTTGCTTCTCACCTTGATGAGTTTCCATCTGTTGCTTCTTGTCCAGCCTTCGGGGGCTTTGGAGAATAGCTTGACACCCCCCCCACTTCTCTGTGGTAGCCCCTCAAATATTGAAGCACTGCTATCTCCACCCTCCCCCATCCCCCAGTCTGGAACAGGAAGCTTTCAAGGGTTGCCATTTTCAGCATAACCAAGTTATAGAACAAGGGTCTTCAAGCTTGGCAAGTTTAAGACTTGTTGGGACTTCAACTCCCAGCATTCCTGAGCTAACATGGCTAGAGGAGGAATTCTGGGAGTTGAAGTTCACAAGTCTTAAAGCTGTCAAGTTTGAAGACCCCTGCTCTATGGTATCTATCTCCATCTCTATCTATCTGTCTGTCTATCTATTATCTATCTATCTTGTCTGTCTGTCTATCTTGTCTGTCTCTCTATCATCTATCGATCATCTATCTATCTTGTCGGTCTTCTGTCTGTCTATCATGTATGTATGTATGTATGTATGTATGTATCTATTCTATTCTACTTCTGTCTAATCTTGTTTGTCCTGATCATCTATGTAGGTGTTGTATGAGTATGTATGTATCTGTCTGTCTATCTGTCATCTATTTATCGTCTATCATCTATTTTATCTATCACTATCTATCCGACTGTGTCTATTGTCTGTCTGTCTCATCTATCTTGTCTGTTTCATGTATCGTATGTATGTATGTATGTATGTAATGTATGTATGTATGTTATGTATCTATCTTCCTATCTACTATCTATGCTATCTATCTATCTAATCTATCTATCTATCTATCTATGTGTTCACTTCCTTTCGGGTATTTTCCCACGTCCTTGTAAGACTTGTGCTTTTTTTAAAGTTGTAGCAACGTTTCGTTTCTATCTATCATTCAATCAATTCTATCATCTTGTCGTCTGTCGTCAATCATCTATCTATCTAACTTCTAATCTATCTATCTTTGTCTGTCTATTTATCTGTCTATCTGTCTGTTCTATCTTTTCTATCATCTGTCTATCATCTATCTTGTCTGTCTATCTTGTCTGTCTGTCTGTCTATCATCTTATCTTAGATATCTATCATCTATTCTTTCTGTCTGTCTGTCTGTCTACATTCTTCTGTCTGTCTGTCTGTCGTCGTCTGTTGTTCTGTCTGTCTGTCTGTCTGTCCTGTCCTGTCTGTCTGTCTATCTATCTATCTATCTATCTATCTATCTATCTATCTATCTATCTATCTATCTAATCAAAATGTCTTCAAACCTGGCAGGTTTTAGATTTGTGGACTTCAACTCCCAGAATTCCTGGAGCTAACATGACTGGAGGAGGAATTCTGGGAGTTGAAGTCCACAAGTCTTACACTTGCAAGTTTGAAGACCCCTGGTATAGAGTACCTTGAAAGTCTTCCAGTCCAACCTTCTACTCAAGCAGGGGACTATAAACTATCCCAGACAAACAGCTGACCAGTCTTTTCTTCAAAACCTCCAGTGATGAAGCATCCATCTGGTGGCAAGCAGTTCCACTGGTTAATTGTCCTCACTGCTAGGAGGTTTCTCTTTAATTCCAGGTTGCTTCTCTCCTTGATTAGTTTCCACCCATTGGTTCTTGTCCTGCCTTCAGGGGCTTTGGAGAATAGCTTGACCCCCTTCTTTGGGGCAGCTCCTCAGATACTGGAAGATTGCTATCATGTCACCCTTAGTCCTTCTCTTCATTAAACCAGACACACCCAATTCCTGCAACCGTTCTTTTGTTTTAGCCTCCAGGCCCCCTAATCATCTTTGTTGCTCTTCTCAGCAATCTTTTTGGAGTCTCCACTTTTTTTTTTGTATCGTGATGACCAAATCTGGACACGGTTTTTCAAGTGGGGTCTTACCACTGCAATATAAAGCAGGGAGATGTTGCAACTTTCATGTGAAAAAGTCATTTCCAACCCCTCTCCCCCAGTTCTGGGATCACATTTGTTTTGTCCCCACTACACGATAGTCTGTGTGCAGCTCAACATGGAGCTAAATCTATCTATCCTCCAATAAAATAAATTGTTTGCGTAGATCTGGATGTTTTATTGAAAGAACAGGATATGGTGAAACTGGGGAAAATAGGGATACATACAATGAGAACCAAATACAAGATAGGCAGTACTGACTTACTGCTGAACATAACAATTAATAAATACAAGCAATTTAAATCTGACCAGCGATGCTCTGTATGTGGGGTGTGGGTTTGTCCACATGCCACAGATTAAGACGGATTCTTCTTTGTGCTTCTGCCTTCTCCAAATGCTAAAGGAAATGGAGTTTGGCTTCCCAGCATGCACTTGTTTTGAGACTGTGGGCTGATGGGTAAAGAGGTTGGGTCAGCTTCAAACAATACATTTGGCATTTATCTCTCCGGTCACTAGATGGGGCTAGAAAGCAATAACAGTGCATAAAGATTGCATGTTGGGGCATATTTGTGTGTTCAGCCATTAGATGGGGCTAGAGAGCAACAACAGTAAATAAAAGTTATATGCTGGGGCATGATACCTTTGAACGGTCGCTATAAAAGAACGGTTGAAATTCAAGGACTACCCGAATTGAAAAGTACAGCCAGAGGCTGCTTATTAGGCTGAGACCTGCTGCCTAATAGGGGGAGGGGGGTTATGGCTAAGCTAAGATTTGGAGGGAGGGAACTGTCATGCCCCTGTTGGAATCTGATTCTTAGGGGAAGGTCGAACAGCTGACAGAGTGGGAGTGTGGCTCCGATGGCTGTGGAAGAAACTGGGGAAGAGCACAGTCCGGCTGGGCATTCAGAGGAAGACCCAGGACCACTGCCTCCTCATCCTAGGGCATGCAGGGAGGGACGGAGAAGGGAGCAAAGTGGCTTATGGGGGAGAAAAGGGCCCTGATTCCCTTCATTAGATGCAGCTGGGAAAATAGGATTTAAAAAGAGCGCTTGCGCACAGCACCTTGCTGGAAGCAAAGCGTGCATTGTTTTGTCAAGTCTTATCTGGGTTCTGGCATCCTCCCAACTGTGTGTGTTTTGAAATCTGCAATTCCTTATCCTGCCCTGTCTCGTTAATTGCTGCAGTGTGGCTTGTCTTGGTTTTAATTTATAATTTTATATGTACTTTGGGTTCGGACTGAATTTCTTCCCTTTAAAGACTGTTCTTGGGAGTTTTTTTTTCTCCAATCGAAGACAACTGGACATTGGGGGCCAAGTTGGAGGAATTAAAGGGACTTTACCTACTTTTGTGACTTGCTTTTGTGCCCCTTTGGGTCATCACAGGAACTGTCTTGACCTCCCCTTCCGACACAGGACGATAGCTTGGTGGGGGAGCCCTCTTTCCCAAATGGAGGCCTGGATGGCGTTGGAGGAGATTGCTTCCTCTGAGGGCCAATTCTGAGCCAAGGGATGCATCCAGGGGCCTGATCCAGGGCACCCTTGGCTGACACTGTTCTCCTGCCCTTCTTGCCCTGGGCAGCTGACTCGGAAAAACTACACCGTGAAAAACCTGAAGCGCCTCCGGAAACAGCTGGAGAGGGAATCCGGGAAGCTGGAGGCCATGAAGTGTGACTTCTTCCCCAAGACCTTTGAGATGCCCTCTGAGTATCACCTGTTTGTGGAGGAGTTTCGGAAGAATCCCGGCATCACCTGGATCATGAAACCGGTAAGGGGGGAGGAGGAGGAGGAGAACTGTGGGGTCCTTGGTGTTCTCTGAGCTTGGTTGCTTTCTTGCAGACATTTCATGACCCAACTAGGCAACAACATCAGTGCTAGAAGGGGATAAGGTTTGTGGAGAGGAGGAGGAGGACTGTGGGGTCCTTGGTGCTCTCTGAGCTTGGTGGTTTTCTTGCAGACGTTTCATGACCCAACTAGGAAACATCATCAGTGCTAGAATGGAGGGGAGTTTGCAGAGAGGAGGAGGAGCGGGACCGTGGGATCCTTGGTGCTCTGTGAGATTGTTTTCTTGTAGACATTTCATGACCCAGCTAGGGAGCATCATCAGTTTTAGAGGGGAATGCGATTTGTGGAGAGGAGGAGGAAGAGGGGAGAGCAAAAGAAGAAGGAGAAAAATGAGGGGGAGGAGGACTGTGGGGTCCTTGGTGCTCCTCTGGCATTTCATGAACCACTTAGGTAACATCATCCTGTTAGAAGGGAGTGCAGTTTGTGGAGAGGAGGAGAAAAGGGGAGGAAAAGAAGAAGGGGAAAGAGGAGGAGGAAGAGGAGAGGGGAGGAAGAAAAGCAGCTGAAGAGGAGGAGGAGAAGGAGAGTAAGAGGAGGAGGAAGAGGATCTGCTCCACAGGGGAAAGAAAATTAATATCGCTGCAATATATCTATCAGTACTCAACTAGTGGGGATGATGAATGTTTGTTTCTTTTTTCTACACATTTTTAAAAATATCTTGTTTATTTATTTTGTTAGTTTTTGTATAAAGTCTCCCTTTCTGCCCCTCCCCTTGTGGTAGAGTTTCTTCTCTCCTTCCTTCCTTCCTTCCTTCCTTCCTTCCTTCCTTCCTTCCTTCCTTCCTTCCTTCCTTCCTTCCTCCCTCCCTCCCTCCCTCCCTCCTCCTCCTCCTCCATCTGTAGGGCTTACATCAGCACCAGTCATTCGTGGGCAGATAAAAGGCAGGCCCCAGCTGGCAGCGCTTTCCCCTTCCCCTGATAAAAAAGGGGAAAGCTCATGCAAATGAGCCCCTGAATTCCTGCCAAGAGATTATTTAATGCCTCAAATGATAATTTGTGTCAATTGCCAGCAAGAAACCTGACCTCAAGGCAATGGGAGCTCACAGCCGCCTTTTCACCCAGACTGGGGAAGAAAATGAGGATTTTGCCCAATTGAGGTTGCATTTAAAAGGTTGTAAACGGTGAAGAGTGGAAGAGGAAGGCGGGGTGGATAGGAGGAGGAAGAGGAGGAGGAGAAAGGAGGAAAAAAAGATGGAGGAGGAGGAGGAGGAGGAGGAGGGCTCCAATTTCATTAGATCTCTTTGAATTCCTAATCCACCCTCGCCCCCTGGGATGGAAGAAAAAAGTGAATTTAAAGAAAAGCAAACCCGACCGCTTCTTCCTCGGAAACCTTCCCAGCAAGGTGTGCAGGCAGAGAGAGCAGCTCGAAAGGATGGTTTTGAAGATGGTTTGCAGATGAATTAGGGCTGGGGGAGGGGGGGGGTTGGCAGGGAGGGGAGCCTCCCTAACTTCATATCTAACCTTCTGACAAGCTAAGTCAACGGGGAAGCCAAATTCGCTTCATGACCATGTTACTAACTTAATAACATTGATGAGTCTCTTAACCACCATGGAAAGAAAGGTGGTAAAATTGAGACCAAACTCACTTAACAACTATTTCCTGGCAGTGAGAACAATTAACCAATGGAGCTGCTTGCCTCCAGAAGTTGTAAGGGCTTTTAAGAAGAGATGGGACAGCTGTTTGTCTGAAATAGGATAGGGTTTCCTGCCTGAGCAGGGGGTTGGACTAGAAGACCTCTAAGGTCCCTTGGTAGTCATAGTTGTAGTCCTGTCCTGTCCTATCCTCTATTTTTTATTCTGTTCTGTTCTTTATTCTATTCTTTATTCTAACCTATCCTATATTTTCTATTCTATTTCTAGTTTTGTTTTCTTTTCTATATTTTCTATTCTATTTCTATTCTATTCTTTATTCTATCCTATCCTATATTTTCTATTCTATTCTATTCTGTTCTGCTCTGTTCTGTTCGATTCTTTATTCTATCCCATCCCATCCTATTCTTGCTTAGCCACAAACATTGTGAGCTAAATTGTGGTCCTAAGTCAAAAGCTTCCTGGAACTTTAGAATTAGCTCATCTGGTCATGTTTGGCCTACCTGGCAGGGTTGATGGAAACCCCAAGGAAAGGAGAACTACGTAATGGCAGGGAAGGCTGAGATCTCTCAAGAAAGCAAGTGACTCTCTTCTTTGCCTCCACCAGGTTGCCCGATCCCAAGGGAGAGGGATTTTTCTCTTCCGGAAACTCAAGGATGTGATCGATTGGAGGAAGGTGAGATTCCTCCTTCTCCTCCCCTCTGAGGAGCCTTTTTGGGCTCCAGATGCTTGATGCTGCTGCCTCCAGTCTTCTTTTGGTCCTTAGACCCAGGGCTGGTCCACCATGGAAGGTGGAGATGTCCTTCTGAGTTTCTGTGATGGAATCACCAACGGGGACCTTCTCAGGTTCTCCCTGGACTCAGCTTCTGATCTGGGGAGGGTTGCTAGTCCTTCCCCACTTGGGTGGCATCTCAGGTGGGTTCCCATTCAGCCTTACCCAAGACCAAAGCTCTTGAGAATCTGAGTGGAGGAACTTCATCTTCTCCCACAGCTTCACCAGACCAACCAGAAGTCTCTTCTTAGAAGTTGGGGAGGAGGAGGTTAGATGACTACAACCTACTTCTTGGGAAGCGAGAAAAAAGTGGGCTAGAGAGCACCACCACCAGATGGACTCGCAACTGGCTGGCAAACTGTACTCAACAAGTAGCCCTTAATGGGTCTAAGTCTACGTGGAAGCAGTGGTGCCACAAGGTTCTGTCTCAGGCCCAGGACCCTTCAATATCTTCATTAATGACTTAGGTGAGGAATAGGAGGGGAACTTATCAAATTTGCAGATGATACTAAGCTGCAGGAATAGCCAACACCCTGAAGACCAGATGATCTGGACAGACTAGGACCCTGGGCCATATCTAACAAAATGAAATTCAATGTAGAGAAGAGTAAAGTCCTACACTTAGGCAAGAAAAAACCAGAAAGTGCACATACAGACTTGGTTGAAACCAGGCTCAGTTAGCTGGAACTGGGAGAGGGATCTCGGAGTCTTAGTGGACAACCAGCTAAATGGGAGCCTAGCAATGTGCGGCGGGCACCGAAAAAGCCAACGCAATCCTAAGTTGCATTAACAGAGGTAGACAATCGAGATCAAGGGGGGGTACTAATACCGCTCTTATAAGCCTTAGGAAGGCCACACCTTGAGTTCTGCATCCAGTGTTGTCCCCACACTTATAAAAAGATGTTGAGACTCACAGAAAAAGTACAGAGAAGAGCAACCAGGATGATGAGGGAGTGGAGATGATAAACATTCGATGAACGGTTGCAGAACTGGGCCTGGCATGTCCAATGAAGAGAAGGACCAGGGGAGACAGGAGAGCATCTTCCAATATTTGAGGGGCTGCCCCAGAGAGGAGGAAGGGGGTCAAGCTGTTCCCCCAAAGCTCCTATAGGCCAGACAAGGAAGAATGGATGGAAACTGATCAAGGAGAAATTCAACCAAGAAATTTCCTGACAGTGAGAGCATTCAACCCATGGAACCGAAGTTGCCTTCAGAAGGTTGCGCGTGAGCTTGTCAATTCCCTGAAAAAACAGAGACTGGACTGCCATCTGTCAGAAAATACTGGTTTAGCGGTCTACCCACTTTGAGTCGGCGGGGGGGGGGGGTTGGACTAGATGACCTACAAGGTCCCTTCCAACTCTGTTAATCTGAAAGATGGATCCATTTCTTTGGAGAGCCCATTGAGGGAAGGAACGTAGACTTGGCTTTGGGAAGGGGAAGAGAGATGGGACCGTTAAGGAAGGAGAAAAATCACTGAGTTCCAAGAAAGGGGAAGGTGTGAGAAAGAAGCCCTTGGTTGTCTTTGGTGGAAGAGGAGGCAGGTTCTGACAATTGTGTTCTTCTGTCCTCCACCAATACAAAGCATGACCACAATCCATGCCCATTCCTGGTTCTTTACCTAGCTTCCCTCCAAGGGTTCGTGGTGGGCTCTGTTCCGACATTCCCCTGAAACCAAACAACGTAACGATCAATCAGCCTGGTGAGTGTCCATTTCACATGATCCCTTGGGGACTGTGGGATCATGGACTGTCCTGCATCAGCTGGTGCTCCTGCCTCACCAAAGATCTCCTGGGAACTCCTCACCTTGCAACTCTCCACCTTGGTTCCCTACAACCATCTCCGGGCTTCTCAGAAGCTTTGATGATCTACAACAGGGGCCTCCAACCTTGTCAACTTTAAGACTTGTGTGGACCTCAACTCCCAGAATTCCTCAGCCAGCCCCGCTGGCTGAGGAATTCTGGGAGTTGAAGTCCACACAAGTCTTAAAGTTGCTAAGGCTGGAAAGTTGACAAGGTTGGAGTCCCTGATCTAGAAGGAGCTGCTCCTTCCATGATCTAGAAGGGCCCTTTGCTTCTCCTTTGATGGTCTGGAACAGAGGTAGGGAACTATGGCCCCTTTCTAACTTGTGGACTTCAACTCCTAGAATTCCTGAGCTAGCATGAGGAATTCTGGGAGTTGAAGTCCACAAGTCATAAAAGGGTGATAGCCAGCATGGCTGGCTGAGGAATTCTGGGAATGGAAGTCCACAAGCCATGAAAGGGCCATAGCTCACATGACTGGCTGGGGAATTCTGGGAGTTGAAGTCCACAAGCCATGAAAGGGCCATAGTTCCCCACCTCTGATCTAGATGGGGACAATTTTGCTGCTCCTTCTAGATCTTGGCCAGATGGAAGGACATCCGCAAATGGCCACAAAGTCAAGACAGCGGCTGCCACCATGCGATCCAGCACAGGTGGACCAAGGCCAGGTCTCTCCCGCCTCTGATATGTCCCCGCAGATGCCGGTTCTTCTTCTTCCTAAACCCACTGGGACCCCTGGTTTCTTCCCCAGGATGCCGTGCGCCCTGATGATCCAAAAGATGACATTCCAGTGGAGAATTACGTCGCTCAGCGTTATATCGAGAACCCGTACTTAATAGGGGGTAAGTTGCCCATTCGCCTGACCCAGAGACAGGTAGTCCACCAATCTTACAACCACAATGGAAGGCAACATTTCTGTCGCTAAGCGAGACAGTTGTGAAGTAAGTTTCACCCCATTGGACGAACGTTCTTGCCAACCGTCGTTAAGCAAATCATTGCAGTTGTTTTTACATTAGTAACACGATCGTGAAGTGAATCTGGCTTCCCCATTGACTTTGCTCCTCAGAAGGTCACAAAAAGATCACGTGACCCTGGGACACTGCAACCGTCATAAAGATGAGTAACCTGGTTGTTAAACAAATCTGGCTTTCCCCATTGACTTTGCTCATCGGAAGGTCATAAAAAGAGGATCCCGTGACTCCTGGACACCGCAACCATCATAAATATGAGTCAGTGGCCCAGCCTCCGAATTTTGATGGCATGACCCTGGGAATCCTGCAATGGTTGTGTGAAAATGGTCATAAACCATTTTTTTCCCCCAGTGCTGCTGTAAATTTGAACGGTCACTAAACAAACCGTTGTAAAGTGAGGACTATCTGTACACCCAGCTTCCTAGCTAGTCTGGTCCTGAGTTCAAATTTCTTGGAAAGCATCTACTATCTGGCCCGAAGAACCGAGAAAGGACGTGTATAGTTACTTTGGAGTACGATCATTGTTGCTGTTTGCCTACAGACTGAATCTTGCCAGCAGTTAGTCCCGTGACGGCAAACCTACAGGAGCACTCAGAGCCATTTGTGCGGGCATGTGAGCCCCACCCCTTTACCTGCATTACATATGCGCACTCCTCCCAGCTGATTTTCAGCTTGTTTGACACCATTTTTGCCCTCCCGAAGGCTCGAGGGAAGCCTCTGTAGCCTCGGGAGGCTGAAAAATGGACCTTCTGGAAATACCAGAAGTGACAAAACGGGCCCATTTTTCAACCTCCCAAGGCTGCAGAGGCTTCCCTCGAGCCCCCGGGAGGACAAAAACGGCCTTCCCCAGGCTCCAGAGGCTGAAAACAGGCACTTCCTGTATTTCCGGAAGGCCCATTTTTCGGCCTCTGAGGCTGCAGAGGCTTCCCTTGAGCCCCTGGGAAAGCGAAAATGGCCTCAAACGAACAAAAATCAGCTGGGAGGTGCGCGCATGCACAGTGCAGATAGAGGGGGGAAGTGGGAGTGTTGCGCACACATGCGCAGGGAGGGCAGGGCACATTGCATTGCATTGTGGGTGCTGGCACGCACATGCTTTCAGCATACCACAACAAAAAGGTTCGCCATTCACTGAGTTAGTCCTACCGCTGCAATGGAGCCTTAGCGATTTCTGTTGCTAAGGGAGATGGTTGTTAAGTGAATTTTGCAGCATCCCCAGTTTCATTTGACCTGCTTTTGCGACCTTCTCACAAGCAAAGTACATGGGGAAGCCGGATTCACTTCACAACTGCATTACAGGTACTTCTCAACTTACGACACCAATGATCGTAAGACCAAAATTTCTGCCGTTAAGTGAGTTTTGCCCCATTTTATGTATGTATCATAGATCTCACTGTCCATCTCTCTCTCTTTCCCTCCCTTTTTCCCTCCTTTTCTCTTCCTTTCTCCCTCCCTCCCTCTCTCCCTCCTTTCTCTTTCCCTCCTTCCCTCCCTCTGTCCCTCCCTCCTTCTTTTCCTCCCTCCCGTTTTTCCTCCCTCCTTCTTTTCCTCCCTCCCGTTTTTCCTCCCTCCTTCTTTTTCCTTCCCTCCCTCCTTTCCCTCCCTCCCTCTCTCTCCTTCCCTTCCTTCCTCCCTCTCTCCTGAGACCCCTTGAAGTTGCTTGGGATCCGCCAGGGAGATGCTGGTCCATCTTTTGAGACCCCCGGAATGAAGAAGCCGTATCACAGAACAACATTCATATAGAATAACAGAGTTGGGAAGGGACCACTGAGGTCTTCTAGTCCAATCTCTTACTGAAGCAGAATGGGATAGCAGGAACCCTATCCCATTCTGGACCAATGGCTGTCTGTCTCTTCTTAAAAACTTCCAGTGTTGGAGCATTTGCAACTTCTGGTGGCGGGCTGTTCCACTGGTTAATGTCAGGAAATTTCTCCTTAGTTCCAGGTTGCTTCTCTCCTTGATTAGTTCCCATCCCTTATTGCTTTTCTTGACTTCAGGTGTTTTGGAGAATTGGGAGATCCTTCTTAATAAAATCCAATAAGTATTTTATTGATTTAATTGATTTATTTCCCTTTGTGTCCCAGGACGGAAATTTGATTTACGGGTCTACGTTTTGGTGATGTCGGTGAGTGAACCATCCTTTCTTTTCCCACTCCAGTGGAAATGCTTTTTAATCAAATTCAAGGTGGGGGAATGCTGGGAATATAGGCAGTCCTTGGTTTACAACCACAATGGAGCCCAACATTTCCGTTGTTAAGTGAAAAATTTCTCTTATCAGCTTCGTGCCATGTTACAACCTTTCTTGCCCCGGTTGTTAAGTGAATCCCTGCAGTCGGTAAGTGAGTAACCCAGTTCTTAAGTGAATCACCACAGTTGTTAAGCGAGTAATACACTTAAGTGAATCCGGCTTCCCCATTGGCCTTGGTTTTCAGAAGGTCGCAAAAGGGGATCACGTCACGCGATCCTGGGACGCTGTGACCATCACAAATATGAGTCTGTGGCCAAGCACCTGAATTTTGATCATGTGACCAGGGGGAGGCTGCAACGGTCATAAGTCTGAAAAATGGTCATGTCTTGTTTTTCCCCCCCACTGTTGTAATTTTGAACGGCTCGCTTGGGCTCTGGAGGCCCTCTGGAAGCCGGAAACAGGCCCGTATCTGGATTTCTGGAACTTTCGGGAAGGCCATTTTTCACCTTTCCCAGAGTCTGGAGGCTTCCCTTGGGCCTCTGGGAGGGCAAAAAGAGCCTCCCCAAGCCTCCATAGGCCCTTCGGATGTCAGAAACAGGCCCACTTCCAGACTTCCTGAAGAGCCATTTTTTGCCTTCCCCAGAGTCCAGAGGCTTCCTTCAGGCCTCTGGGAGGGTGAAAACGGCCACCCCCAGGCTCCACAGACCCTCTGGAAGCCAGAAACAGGCCTGTTTCCGGACTTCTAGAACTTCCAGAAGGGCCATTTTTCACTTCCCCAGGGTCCTCTGGGAGGGCGAAAACGGCCTCCCCTGGGCTCCAGAGGCCCTTGTGAAGACAGAAACAGGCCCATTTCTGGGCTTCCAGAACTTCTGAGAGGGCCGTTTTTTGCCTTCCCCACGGTCCAGAGGTTTCCCTGGGGCTCTGGGAGGCTGAAAATGGCCTCCCTCAGGCTCTGGAGGCCCTGCGGAAGCCGGAAATAGGCCCATATCTGGACTTCTGGAACTTTCGTGAAGGCCATTTTTCCCCTTCCCAAGAGTCCAGAGTCTTTCCTCAGGCCTCTGGGAGGGGGAAGATGGCCTCTCCCAGGCTCCATAGGCCCTCCGGAAATCAGAAACAGGTCCGTTTCTGGACTTCCGGTCCAGCCCATTTTTCCCTCTCCCAGAACCTCCACGCGGACCCAGAGATTCTACCAGTTCGGGTGAACCGGATGTTAAAGTTACATCTGGTTCACCAAACTGGTATTTCAAACGACTAGCTGGCCCCGCCAACCCTGTCCCTGTGCGGAGGCTCTGGGAGGGGAAAATGGGCCTCCCAGAACGGGCCTGTTTCCGGCTTCTGGTGGGACTCCAGAGCCCGGGGGAGGCTGTTTTTGCCCTCCCAGAAGTCTAGGTGAGGCCTCCAGACCCTTGGGAGGGTGAAAACGGCCTATCCCGGGCTCTGGAGGCCCACCGGTAGCCGGAAACAGGAAGTTCCGGTAGGCCCCGGGTAGTGAACCGGTTGCTGAGATTTTTGAATCCCACCCCTGCACGGTCCCTGCCCTTACCTGCATCCAAAACAGGCCATGCGGAGACTCCTGGGAGGGAAGGGGCAGGGTGGGCGAGGCCAGCTGGTCGGTTCAACTACCGATATGGCAAACCAGATATAAATTTAACATCCGGTTCTCCTGAACCGGTCCGAACCGGCTGAATCCCAGCCCTGGTTGTTTCCAATGTCTTGCCTCACGTAACAGTTGTGCAATTTTGGTCAAAAATTGAGGCTTGCTTCTGCTTTCCATTAAAAATGCCGCATGCAATTGAGTTCGCTTAATGACCGCGGCTGGCTTTATGACCGCCATCTTTGCTTAATGATTGCGGCAAACCAGTGGTCGTAAAATCAGGCTGGTCTCCTGACCTGCTTTACATCCTTCAAGACTGATGACCTTAAGGGGCTCCCATTGCTGTTGTAAGTCAAGGACTACCTTCATGTTGACTAGGGGATTGTGGGAGCTGAAGTTCATTCATCCTCAAGCATGCTGAGTAGGGGATTCTGGGGACTGAAGTCCATTCAGTCTCATGCATGCTGAGTAGGGGGTTCTGGGAGTTGAAGTCCATTCATTCTCAAGCCTGCTGGCTGGGGAATTCTGGGACGATCCTGGCTCCCCTCACCAACTTCTCTTTCCCGCAGTATCTCCCTCTCAAAGCGTGGCTGTACCGAGACGGTTTTGCTCGCTTCTCCAACACGCGATTCACCCTGAATACCTTGGATGATCAGTGTATCCTGAGACCTGCTTCCAGAGACTGGAGGGGCTACTGGGGAGGGGGAGGCAGGGACAGGGTGGGTGGGGGATTCTGGGAGTTGGAGTCTAGCCATCTTAAAGTAGGCTGTCTGGGGAATTCTGGGAGTTGAAGTTCACCCCTCTTAAAATATGCTGGCTGGGGAATTCGGGGGGTTGAAGTCCATCCATGTTAAAGCAGGCTGGCTGGGGAATTCTGGGAGTTGGAATCCATCCATCTAAAAGCATGCTGGGTAGGGAATTCTGGGAGTTGAAGTCTACCTATCTTAAGGCAGGCTGGCTGGGGAATTCTGGGAGTTGGAGTCCACCCATCTTAAAGCATGCTGGGTAGGGAATTCTGGGAGTTGAAGTCTACCTATCTTAAGGCAGGCTGGTTGGGGAATTCTGGGGGTTGAAGTCCATCCATCTAAAAGCATGCTGGCTGGGGAATTCTGGGAGTTGAAGTCCATCTATCTTAAAGCAGGCTGGCAGGGGAATTTGGAGGGTTGGAGTCCACCCATCTTAAAGCAGGCTATCTGGTGAATTCTGGGAGTGGAAGTCCCCCCATTGCCAAGGTTGAGAACCATTGAAGTAATCAAACCATTTATCATTTTGGTGTGTCTTCAAAATTAAATGTTGACTCATGGTAACTGCCTTGCCAGTGCCTCCTTCTTAGGGCTAAAAAACAGCGACTGGTCGACGATGACCCAGCATGGCTGGCTAGGGATTCTGGGAGTTGAAGTCCCCCCATCTGAAAAGATGCTGAGTTTGGAAATCCCTTATTTAATCCATAATGGGAATTTGCTAGGAAGGATTAAAGGAAGGAGGTGGCCAAGAACGGGGTAGCTGGGTGTTGCAGGAATTCCTTTTCCAGTGCCGCTGTAACTTCCAGCGGTCGCTGAACGAACAGTTGAAAATTGAGGACTTTTACCTGCAGTTTTCTTTCCATCTGCACGATCCTTAGCTCCTCGATGCCAGACATTCACCTGACCAATGTAGCTGTGCAGAAGACGGCCCCCGACTATGATCCCGAGAAAGTAGGCACGTTTTTTTAAAAAATCTTCTGTTTATAACTCTTGGTCTTTCCCCTTATAAGGCCGTGCAGTAGTTCTTTGAGTGGTTTGCAAGAATCCCGTTTTTAAAATGAAGCCAAAAAAATAAGGACGGAGCTCCAAGGCGGCTATTGGTTATTTTTTTGCAATAATGAAGGAAGGCGAGGTTTGTCAGAAACGCCCAGATGTTGACTGTGACTGCATTGATGTGTGTGTCTGTGGCTGCTGCCATCAGGATTGCTTTCTTGCAGACGTTTCATGACCTAACTAGGTAACCTTATCAGTGCTAGAAGGGAATGGTGTTTACAGGGAGGAAGAGGAGGAGGAGGAGGAGAAATGGAGAAACTGTGGGGTGCTTGGTGCTCTCTGAGCTTGGTGCTTTTCTTGCAGATGTTTTGTGATCCAACCAGAAAACATCATCAGTTCTAGAAGGGAGTGCAGTTTACTTTCTGTTTATATGCTTGTCCTGTTAGCACCAAAGACCCCAAAGTCATCTTCTTCCTCTTCCTCTTCCCTCAACCACCCCCTTCCCTCTGCGAACCCTCCTCCCTTCCAGCACTGATGATGTTACCTAGTTGGGTCATGAAATGTCTGCAAGAAAAGCTAGCTCAGAGAGCACCAAGGACCTCACATTCTTCTTCGTCCTCCTTCCCCCTCCCCCCCTTCTGGCACTGATGATGTTCCCTGGTTGGGTCATGAGACATCTGCAAGAAAACCATCTAGCTCAGAGAACACCAAGGACCCCACAGTTGTTCCTCCTCCTCTTTTCCACAAACCCCCATCCTTTCTAACACTGATAATGTTCCCAAGTTGGGTCTTGAAATGTCTGCAAGGAAACCCCCAAGCTCAGAAACCACCAAAGACCTACATTTCCTCCTCTCCCTCCTCCTTCCTCCCTGCTCCTCCTCTTCTCCACAAACCACCATCCCTTCTAACACTGATCATGTTGCATAGTTGGGTCTTGAAAGGTCTGCAAGAAAACCACCCAGCTCAGAGAGCACCAAGGACCCCACGAACTGATTCCCTAAAAAGCAAAATAAATCCCGAGATCTGTGGATGGGCGATGGGCCGACGGAGGGGCGAAGTTACGGCGCCGAAGTCAGAGAAGCCACTCGCTGGGGGAGGGGGGGATCTCATTTCTGGAGATGAACCTCAGGCAGGCCCTTCCCTTGAGAGCTGGTCGGCTTTTGTGACGACGGTCCTCCTCCTCCTCCTCTTCCCTCATGCCACATCCGCCTCTGGCTTTCCTTCCCGGCAGGGCTGCAAATGGATGATCCAGCAGTTCCGCCTCTACCTGACGGCCAAGCACGGGGCCGAAGCCGTGGAGATGCTCTTCTCCGAGATGGACAACATTTTCATCAAGAGCCTCCAAAGCGTCCAGAAAGTGATCATCAGCGACAAGCATTGCTTCGAGCTCTACGGCTACGACATCCTGATCGACCAGAACCTCAAGCCGTAAGCAGGGCAGCGGTGTGTTTGTGTGTGTGTGTGTATATATTCAGGCAGCGTTCTCCCCTCCCCAACCTTTTGACCTTTCAAGACAGGGGTGGAATTCGACTCCCGGAATACCCCAGCCAGCCAGCAATGTTATAACTCACTTGCTTAGTGGCTTAGCAAGTGGAAATTCTGGTCCCAACTGGAGTTATAACTTGATAACTGCTTCTTCTTTGGCTTGAGGTTGGTGAGGGGTCCTTGAAGCTCTTGGAGCTTGGTGGTGGTGGTGGTGGTGGTTGTTTTGCAGACATTTCATGACCCAACTGGGTAACATCAGCAACGTTAGAAGGGAGGGGATTTGCAGATAGGAGGGGAGAGGAAGGTAAGGGGGAAGAGGAGGATGACTGTGGGGTCCTTGGTACTCTCCTAGCTTGGTGATTTTCTTGCAGACATCTCATGACCCAACTAGGTAACAACATCAGTGCTCCAAGATGATGGGGTTTGCAGAGAGGAGGAGGAGGAGGGAGGAGGAGGGGGGAGGAGGAGGAGGAGATGGTGGAGATGGTGGAGGTGGTCATTCTTGGTTCTCACTGAGCTAGGTGATTCTCTGGCAGACATTTCATGACCCAACTAGGTAACAACATCAGTGCTCAAAGAGGATGGGGTTTGCAGGGAGGAGGAGGAGATGGTGGAGGTGGTCATCCTTGGTTCTCACTGAGCTAGGTGATTTTCTGGCAGACATTTCATGACCCAACTAGATAACATCATCAATGCTACAAGGGAGAGCAGTTTCAAGCACTCCCCTCCCTCCTAGTACCAATGGCATTCTCTAGGTGGGTCATGAACCATCTGCAAATAAACAAGGTAGAGAGCAGAAAGGACCCCCACAATCCTCCTCCTCCTTAGCTCCCTTCGAGCACTGATGATGTTCCCTAGTTGGGTCATGAAACATCTGCAAGAAAACAACCCAGCTGAGAGAGCATCAAATACCCCATAGTTCTCCTGTTCCTCCTCTCCACAAACTCCACTCCCTTCCACAGAGATGACGCTCTGTAGTTGGGTCATGAAACATCTGCAAGAAAAAGGACCCAGGCTTCCAAACAGTTGGACTAGAAGAACCATCAAAAGCTTAGCCTGCAACCTATTAACAGTCAGAAGGAACCTTGTTAGGTCATCTAGTCCAACCCCCTGCCCAAGCAGGAACCGATCCCCCTTCTGTCTCTGACCTTCGTTGTGCTGTCCTGCACAGATGGTTGCTGGAGGTCAATGCCTCTCCATCCCTCACTGCCAGCAGCCAGGAAGACCACGACCTCAAGACACGCATCTTGGAGGACACATTGAACATTGTGGACATGGAAGGCCGGTGAGTAGCGCACAAAGACAGATTGGGGGGATGGGGGTGGAACACATTTTTTTCCACAACTTAACATTAGGAGACACCGAGAAAGCTTACAAAAGAGGTAAGCAACTTCCTCACTTCGTGGCTGCCCTGTTGTTTCTTGCACAAACCAAGATTTGACCATACATGATCCATTTGGGCTGGTCATCTTCAACCTCATCCCTTCCAGATAGAGCAAGGGTCTTCAAACTTGGCCACTCTAAGACTGGTGGACTTCAACTCCCAGGATTCCTCCTCTAGTCATATTAGTTCAGGAATTCTGGGAGTTGAAGTTCACCAGTCTTAAAGTGGCCAAGTTTGAAGGCCCTTGCTCTATAGCATCGTTTTCAGGGTAGGAGTTGAAACAGTTTATATATCCAGGATGTGAAGTGTCTGTAGATATTTTCACAGCCCTCTTTTTGACTCGGGCAGAATACAGGTCCTCCATGGAAGGGAGGTTAGTAGTACTTGTTTTTTCTGCAGTCCTAATTACTCTCTGAAGTCTGTGTCTGTCCTGTTGGGTTGCAGAATCCAACCAGACAGTCCTAGAGGTGCAGGTGACAGACTCCATCATTCCTCTGTCGAACTGGATCAGCAGCTCCTTGGGCAGTTTGAGCTTCCTGAGTTGGCGCAGAAGGAACATTAATTAAAAGCGCTCCAGAGGGTGAACGTCATTGCCCAGAGGATCCTGGGTTGCCCTCTCCCCTCTTTGGAAGAGCTTCATAGCTCCTGTTGCCTCAAGAAAGTTCAAACATTCTCAAAGATCCATCTCATCCTGGGCATCCCCTTTTTTTGAACTATTACCATCTGGCAGATGGTAGAGGATAATAATAAAAACAAGGACAAATAGGCTGAAAAACAGCTTCTATCCCAGGGCAGTAACTCTATTAAACTCTACTATATAGTGCAGCGTTGGTGCAGCTTCAGGGGTTTTTAGTTCAATGTGTGGAGAGTGAAGGATATGTGTTTGTGTTTATTTTCATGGTCATGATGTGCACTGAAGGTGGTGTTTGATTTCGTTGTACGAGATGCAAGGACAATATAAACTAAATTTCCACCCATTGCTTCTTGTCCTGCCTTCAGGTGCTTTGGAGAATCGCTTGACACCCCCTCTTCCTTGGGGAAGCCCCTGAAATATTGGAAGATGCTACCATGTCACCCTTTAGTCCTCCTTTCTTTCTTTCATTCATTCTTTCTCCTTGCAGTTTGACAGGGAAGGAAAAACGCATTGGGGGCTTTGATCTCATGTGGAACGACGGTCCCGTCAGCAGAGAAGACGCAAATCTGGACACGCCGATGAATGGCTTTGTGGCAAATACACACCTAGGTATGGCACCCGATGGCTCTTGTGAGGGTGGGATGTTGATGTTTTGGAGGTTGGCAGTGCATTGTGGCGGGATGGTCCCAAGATGGGCAGTCCTTGACTTACAGAGTATTCGTTTAATGGCCGTTCAAAGTTACAAGGGCGCAGAAGAAAGTGACTCACGACTGGCCCACTTTACAACCGTCGCGGCATCCCTGATGGTCACAGGATTCAAATTAGGAAGCCTGGCAACCGTGTCCTGACCTAGGCTTGTTCCCAAGATCATGAAGCCAAATCCTCGTTCTGATAAAACCCCTTTTTATTTAGGTTCAAGGGAATTCCTCTCCAGCAAAGTCCCGGCAAACAGCCTTTCAAGAGATTTCACAACCACAGACCTTGATCAGGCTGGGAGAGTTGCCAAGCCGATAGCTTCCAAACGCCACACTGTAGCAGCAATGACTTGGCAAGGAGTCAGGAACAGATCTTCACCCTTATGAATTGAACTAATTGTCTCCTGCAAACCCCACTCCCCTTTCGCCCCTCTTTATTCCCTATGGGAAGAGCCATTTCACCGTCCACCTGAGCCTTTACTCCCGAGTCGAGCCTTGTTCCTTAGCTGTTCCCTTCTCCTGGCAGCTCTGTGCATGAGCACACTGGGAACAGGCTCCAGCTGTTCTTCTTCACCACTGATCTGCGACTCCAATGGCAGCTGATAACTGTCGGACTGCCCTGGCCCCATCTCTGCCTCCGACAACTCATCAGAGCCTTCCCCAGTCTCCAGGACTGGCCCATGTTCCTCCCCAACCTCCTCAGTCTGGATTAATTGCTTTGGGAGGTGCTCTGGGGGTGAGATTTCTCTGTGGACCACCAAAATTTTCTCGACTAGAAGACCTCTTAAGACCCCTTCCAACTCTTGTTATTCTGTAATTCTGTAAGTGTCTCCTGTTTGAACAGGGGGCTGGACTCGAAGACCTCCAAATAGTCTAAGGAAGAAAGGGGGGGGGCATGATAATAGTATTCCAGTATTTGAGGGGCTGCCCCAAAGAAGAGGGGGTCAAATTATTTTCCAAAGCACCAGAAGGCAGGAGAAGCAGCAACGGATGGAAATTAAGCAAGGAGAGAAGCAACCTGGAATTAAGGAGAAATTTCATGACAGAGAAGACAGTCAACCAGTGGAATTGCTTGCCACCAGAGGTTGTGGGTCCATCAATTGAGGTTTTTATGAAGAGACTGGACAGCCATTTGTCTGGGATGGTATAGGCCAGAGTTTCCTCCCTGAGGGGGTGGGTTGGACTAGAAGACCTCCAAGATCCCTTCCAACTCTGTTATTCTATTCTGTCTCCTCCACTGCAGGTTACAGCAATGACAGAAAGAAACAGCTGAAGCAGCTTTTCAAGTCATTCCAGGCGCAGCAAAAGAATTAATGCTCAGTCAGAAGATGGCTAGATTTAAAATAATAATCATAACGATCAGAAGCCGGACAGGGATGGGAAGAAGTCCCTGCTTTACAGAGCTAAACCAAGGAACTGTTTCCAGGATTTCACCTGGATGTCAGCTGGATGCCCCTTTATTTTGGAAGGGGGGTGGGGTCACATCCTTCAACCTTGAAGGAGTTTCGACTGGCTCTGAAGATGGATGAACAAGCAGGAAGTTATCACCATGGCGGAGACCAGACTGGCTGCGAAACGTGGGAAAAGGCTTTAAAAGGTGTTTGCTCAGCCCTGTGGCACAACTTCCACCCCATGGCACTGAAGCTGGGCAGAAAGAGGAAATCTTAGCGGGGCAAAAAAAACCAAAAAAGCTTCTGCCATCCTGATCCCAATTCAAATCTTTTGGAATGAGCGGGGATCATAAAAGAACACCTTTGCACTACAGAGCATTTGAAAACCTTCTTTCGACCTTCCTGACAAATATGATTACCTGGGAATGGTGGGGTCCTTGGTGACCCGGGTTGCTTTCTTGCAGATGTTTCCTTACCATGCTAGGTAACAGCATCGGGGAGAAAGGAGTGGAGTTTGTGGAGTAGAAGGAGGGGGAGGGAAGAAGGGGAAGAGGGAGGGGGAGAAGAGGAGGAAGAAAAGAGGGGAGAGGAGGAGGAGGAGGAGACTACTGTGTGGTGCTTGGTGCTCTCTGAGCTTGATTATCTTGCAGACATCTCATGACCCAACTAGGAAATTATCATCAGTGCCAGAAGGGGAGGAGGGGAAGGATGACGGAGGAGGAAGAGAAAAAGGAGGAGAAGGAAGAGAAGGAGAGGGAGGAGAAGAAGGAGGAGGAGGTGACAACTACTGTGTGGTGCCTGGTGCTCTCTGAGCTTGGTTGATTTCTTGCAGACATTTCATGACCCAAGTAGGTAACATCATCAGTGCTACCAGGGAATGGGCTTTGTTCTCTGATTAGACATAGTGACTAGGTTAAAGGGCAGCCTAATCAAGGAACTACTTAGAAGAAAACCACAATCCCACAAACATTGGCAGGGCAAGGTAGGATCTATAAACAGAGGGCAAAGCCATGAATGAAACGGGGGATAAATTTGTCTTTCTTTTCCAGAGTTTTAATAGACAATTGTTGTGGGTAGACAGACACAACCAAAGCAAAGCAGGAATCATTTTCCACCCTTCTCCCAACAGATGTTGGAATCTTATTCAATTTATTGTCCCACAGAACCTGCGCCTAAAAACTGGTAGAAAAGTGTGAAGACCTACAACCTCATTTTTCAATCATACACATTCAATATCAAATCTCAAAAGTGCAAAATTCTGACTTCAAGGAACTCTCTCCTGAAAAATCTCACATTTTTCACATTGTCAAAGCGTCAGTGAGGTCTTCTCTGGTCAGATTTGGAGGCATCTCACTAGCTTTAAGAGAGGGGCATAAAGACGCCCATGAAATGCTCAACTGCTCGGCAAATGCTCACAGGCGTGGCAGCATGGAGTGAGGAGCATGGAAAGCAACTCTCTTTTGCACATTGCCCACGCCGACAGCTGCCGTGTGAATCCACACCAAGAGCTGTCCTCAGCTGTCCACCACTTTCCTCATAAACCACATTTCTTCAGCCGTCAAGGGTTTCAAATCGTAGCCTTTCAGTTCTGGTTTACCTTCAGGAAGATTAAGGAGACATAATTAAACCTTTAGCAGCCGGTTTGGTTCAGGGGCTAAGGCACCAGGCTAAAAACCAGGAGGCAGTGAGTCGTAGACCCATCATTGGCATGAAAGATGGCTGGGTGACTTTGGGCCAATCACCAGGAGACGGTGAGTTCTAGTTCAGCCTTAGGCATGAAAGCCAACTGGGTGACT